>KB664266.1:4465055-4552829 GCA_000349025.1 Anopheles minimus | reverse complement strand
TAAATAAATAAATAAATAAATAAATAAATAAATAAGTAAATAAATGAATAAGTAAATAAATAAATAAATAAGTAAATTAAAAACAAATTGATTAATTAATTCGATTACGAATAAAAGGCGGAGACTTCAACGTTAGCAAAACCAACGAACCTGTGCATGTTTGTAAAGAAAGATCGAGCAGACAGACTTTTTTTTGTAATTAAGTCATCTCTAAACATTAACTTTTGAAATTGTCGATTCATTAGCTTTTGTTTGTGGAAGAGTTTAGAAATTGAAATTTTCGTATGATCGAGTGGAAAAATTCTTCATTTTCCTCATAAACGTCTTTATATGTAAATCGTGCTCGATAAAATTTGTTTGCTCAAGTGCATACCGCAAATGACAACGTGCGAGAGGATCCTGCATACCACGCACCGCATCCACGACCGTTACAGATCAATCAAATGTCGACCTTTTATGCTGATCATCCAACCAAACACACACACACACACCTACACATCGACAACGTGCGCTGACAGCCAAATCCAACACGGTTTCCTTTTTTTTTCGCACACACAAAATGCTCCAAAAGCCATCCCAAATGTCAAATCATTCGTTTTGATGATGCGCCAAAGCATGAAACTGATTTGCTTCAATTTGCTAAAATTAGTACAATCTCCATCGGCAGCGCTCCAGTTCCGCCCGAGCAAAGATGAGCCGGCGGTGCGCGGATTTTGCTGCATTTTGTCGTTTGACGGTTTGCTCTGTTAGCGCATCCATTATTGGATGTGTCTTTCCCGTCGATCTAGCACTGAACTTTGGGTGAACCGTACGAAGCTATAATAGTGCATACTGCAGGTTTGGAAGCAGATCTTCCCCCGTCATTCGGATCAACCCTCAGCCTACCCTATAATCTCACCAACCTTTAGTCAGTGCTGTGTGTTTTTCAGAGCCAAGGTCATACGCGTCGTATGTTTTCTTGCGTCCGCACTCAAGTCACCTCAGAACAGACGGTGCGCTCAAGTGACAGTAGTGCACCAGGAGTTCCCTTTTTCCCACCGCAAAAACCCTCTCCCCTTCCGATTTCTGTGGGTTTTGTAATAATAACGTGCACACATGCTGACATCGAGATCGCCAAGGTGATCTTATTAATGTTAGTCGAACGAAATCGCACGAAACAAAACATCCCTTTAGCGGGTGAAGGCTACTACGCACGGAATAGGGGGAGATGCGATTTGTGAGGGATGCTCTTTGAACAGGCTGAATGTGCAAAATGCTAGAATGGTGGGACGAGTACTCGATTTGTTTGCCAACGGAACGCATCTCCAAGGGTACGTCAGGCAGTCACTTGATCGCAAATCTGCCGAACGAGTACTCAAATCGAACCGTCGAAGTTGGCAACGTACGAAATCTTCCGTTCTAATAATGTCTGCACGCTTCATTTATCGGCCAACGAGGGAACTCTCTTCCTGTGAGAGCACACAACACCCGATCGGCAACTCAAGGTAACTCGCGTGAAAAAGGCACACAAAGCGGAATGACAGCTCTGAATGCGTACAAGCCTTGGAGAGCTTGGGTGAGAGGTGTTAGTAGCATCACGCCATCACACAAGCAATCGATCCTTTCCCCCCAGCAAAGGGCCAGTTCGAAGTGCGCATCCTTGATGGAACGGCGTAAGATAGTGCAGCATCCAGTGCAGTTTGATGCGAGCCAACGGGCCCGGATGAGCGGTTCGCGATCGTGATTAAGCGAGCTAAACGATACCGGTCATCAGCATGATGCGCATGATCGGTAGCGATCGTGTAACGTCAAATCTAATGGACGTTCGATGGTACTCTACACCACCACAATGCTCACCAGTAGCCACAGGTTGAGGATGGCATTGGCTGTTTAACACATTCCATACATCATCCGTACATCGTCGGTGGAATCTTTTAATTGTGGAAATTATTTTTCTGCGAATGTACTATTGTTACCTCGCAACCCGTAGCGGACAGAGTAAATAGTCTGTTTGATGTGCCTTTAATTAGTAAATGAGTTTGATGAGTTTGATGAATTGATTGATTTGACTACCAACAGGTGGCACAGACGTTGTAGCTTTGAAATCTTAAGCATGAAGCAGAAGCTTTCTAAACTGAGCTTTCATACCTACTACGGGGGGGAGGGGATTGAGTATTTCCTTGCCAAGGTACAGCTATTTGGAGTTATGTGAAAATGCTGACGACAAACATGCCCGGCATGAAGGCGAACCAGCCAAATCTAAACCAAAACGGAACTTCCTTACCCACGGCCTTCACCCAGTCAGTGATCGATGCCTAATATGAGCACCATTAATGTTTATGAGTGTATCTGTGTGTGTGTGTGTGGCTAGCTTCCTGCAAACGAAATAATGGGTTTAAGTTTAATGCTACCTGCCATGTAAATGAGGTGTTCAAGAAGCATCTTCACAGCGTGTTACAAATTGAGAGGTGTAGTTGTGACGACATGAATGTATTCATTCTGTTGGTGCGTTTGATGGACGAATTTATGTGTTTTTATACGGAACACACTTTAAAATAGAAGATTAATTTCGAATTTTCACTACTATCAACAATTTTATAGTAAAAACTGAAGACTCCATGTTTGAAGTCTTATATGTGTATTATTTTTTAGTTTGTATCTTTAATATTAAAAATTTTAATTTCAGAAATGTGGAAGACTTTTCTACAGGTGATTTTCGAGTTGATTAGAGGTCAGTATTCAGAAGTGTTGTGCTTAAACAAAACAAATCTTAAAACATTTCCAAATCTCTAAGGAATTCTAAGGTTTTTTTTAGTTTTTAATTTGAGTTTTACAGTTAATGACAGCTACAGCTGCAGCAGTCACATAAGATAATTACCGAGGCCCATCATTTTCACGACAAACATCAGCACTTAAGTTAGCAGCATCGGGGAAAATTTAGCTGTATAAAAAATTTTATTACAGCACCTAATAACATAGAAAAGCATAACAAGCTGATTAGGATCTTCAGCCCTTAGAATTTGAAAATATCCAAAGAAAACTTTGGAAAACATCACGAGAGATTACTCTTACTTCCAAAGCCAATGATGTGCTTGTATTTGGAAAATCTAGCCATACTACTTCAAAATCCAGGGTATACTATATTCTCCACCTTAAACCTTACTCCAAGTCATGGCAAATGCTTTGATCGTCATTCTCCATTCCTTCATTATTGCGAAGAGGTGCTTCGATCGAGGATCTTTGTGTCTAACAGAACATCTAAATGGAAAAATCATTTTCAAGAATGCATGAGGAGCATCTGATTGTTCGCTCTTGGGAGGTCCTACGAGTAGTTCGATAATAAAAACTCTCTAGTCAAAAGTAACTTCTACTTCTTCGTAATTAATTCATAAAGTAGACAAGTATCTGGATATTTGTTCCCTCAAGCTACCTACCACAATGAAGCGTTCTTCCGGTACTTTAGATCATACTATTAAGGATGCTCCAAGTAATCGCTAATACATCCCCTACGGGTGCTTCAATCAGACATCAACTCTGACCACACAGCAAGGATATCCAGCGATCGTTGGTTTGCGTTTATTTCCTGCTCACAAACAAGAACTAGCAGTAAGTCCCAATGCACCGTCCTGACGGAAACGGAGCATCGAATGCCAGACGGTACCATCATGCCGTTGGCATTCGTGTCACTTTCCTTGACTTGCTCGCCACGCTCACTGATCCTGATTGGAAATCAATTAAATCATTATCCTATCAAATCGAACCATCCCCAACCAGCCCAACGGCACACTCTGTTGGGGAGTAATTATTGCATCAATCCGCAACCTTTCGCATCTCCGGCACCGGCACGCTGGGTGCAAATGTCAAACGCTGTCGGCCGCGTTCCGCCTGCGCCCTTCCCCGAAACGGTTCTTAATTTTCGCATCCACATGCCCGCATGCTGCCAGGCCACGTTCGGAATGCATGGCTGACGACAGCAATCTAGGTCATCATCGACACATTGCGGGCGCGAGCGCGGATCAATCGTATCGAAACAAAAGCGACGGTACACGAATCTTCTTCAAATCACGTGCGACGTACCAATGGATGGATCGGTCGATAAAAAAAGCGAGGATCTTCTTGTGGGTGCGACACGATTGGAATCCTCACGGTGGAAACAGTCGAAAGGTGGCGAAAAGGTGGCCAGAGATCGACGATAATCACCGTTGATAACGATCATGGTGCCGGATCTGGTAGCGCCACCTGATACGACACCGGTGGTGATAAATTTTGGAACGCGGCTGCGCAATCGCATCTAGCGACGGATCGTGATGCACCGGCCGCGAGCTGCATAGTGCACGCTCGATCGCGCACTCCCTCTGCTCCATTTCACACACAATTTGGTGTCCAATAAGAGCACCGGTTGCAACAAGCTTGCACCGCTTCGAGAATGGAAACGATGTACGATTGGGCAATCCCGGGTCGGAAAAGCGTTTTCGTTTGCATATCGGGCGCGAAGCGAGACGTGGCAGAAGATGCAGACGGCGATGTCTCCGGTGGCACTTGTTCTGTTGGGAAGCGCGAAAAACTGGAGCGCACATAGGCGAACTCATTTCAACATCGAAATTGAACCAATATCGGCAGGAAATCGACAAGCCGATCAATAGTATCGCGAGTAGCACATTGCGCATTGCATGATTGTTTATTTGTCCCATTTTGAAGAAAAAAAAAAAACGTTACAGTTCGGTGACTTACCGAACCCAAGAGTTCCTGATGTTTTTTGGAATTGCTTGCTAGAAACACAAATTACATAAAAAGAGCGACTTTTTCTCCAACAATACACTCACCAACGTCTGAGATCGATCGCTTCTGTTTAATTCCCATCGCAACTTCCCTCAGTTGCGTTCTAGATGGCCTTTTTCTTTCCCTTTCATCGGGCAAAATGTCTGACGATCATCGTCGCTTATCGCCCGCCAAGGATCGACCTGTCCTCGGGAGTGAATTGTTAAGGCTCCCTCTTGTGCGGCACAATATTGGAGACACAATGAAGCTGCCTTGTGGCTCATTTCCATAACTAAATCAGCGTTCCATCATCGCTCGACTACCTCTGCCCTTTTACCAAGTGCTTTACCGAACCGAAAAAGGGAATTATGATTAGCGTTTCGTTCTTCGCTCACCCACCTAACCCTGAGGTGATGAGAAATATTCTTGAACTTCAATTCAAACCACTCACACACGATAAAATAAAAAAAAAACAAGTAACAAAAACACTGTATGTACTACGTTTCGTGGGTTTCACTATCAACCCAGATGGATCCATCAATCCGGCAGATTAAACCGTAATGACATCTCCCGTCATGTTGGCGAGGGATTTTTCAGCGGCTTCCCGGTTGGATTGGACGGAAGGAAGCAAACCACATCAACGTGGCTCGTAAATCCGAAGCGTTATTTATTTAATGATCGCCAATCGATCGAGCGAAACAAATGGGCAAATTGATGGCAGTTCGCTGTTGTGCACATTGTATTCGTTTGTTCTACAAGCACAAGCATCTGTCATTCTGGTTCCTATATTGGTGGTAATATTACACGTTAACAGATCGTTAACTAGAATCCGTTTTCATCTCCCACGTGTTGTTTCCTTTTTTATGGGCAGATTTATTGTTTGTTTTATTATTACCTTTTGTTTGATCAAATTGTTTTGCTCTACTGTTTATTATTCTTTCTGTTATTCTTTTTACATAATATGATTTTCATGTTTATTATAATAATTTATGAGTTATTTCTTTCTATTTAACCAGATTCCGTTTTTCTACTGCATGTGTACTTTCTTTTTTATTTTTTTGCTCCATTGTTTTTGTTGTATTGTTTGTTCATTGTTTTTACATTTTTGTGATGCATTCTATCGAGTACATATCATTTGTACATTGTTTAACTCATTTAGGTTTGTGAAGTAATTGATATATTGTTTTATTATAATAACACAACATTTCTTAATTGTATTTTTAATTGCGTTTAATAATTTTTATAAACTTTAAAACAAAATTATCATTTTCACTTCTATTTTGTATTTTTTTATACTAACTTTACATTTAGTATTGGTAGGGTAGACGATAAACAACCAGTAATGTTTTCCATAAAATTAATTGAACTTTATTTGAAGTTATCCCAAAAAAGGAAATAAATTTCGCATCACTTTTGACACATTTCCATCTTCATCTACCACAGAGCTCTTACTCGATCGTCCCGATCGTCCCTTCCATTCGCTTTCCGATCCGATCTGACTCTCGATTTCATTTCCCCTCCTCCCCCTCGAAGTGCCCCTTGCAAAATGATGCGCCGGCATAACCTCAACCCCATCCACCCTTCCCAAAAAGTTCGGGCCAGTTCGATATCAATTCACCGGGGCGCACGGGCACAGTCGGACCGAACCGACGCGGAATTCTCGTCGACCCCAATGCGCTAGAGAAAGAGGATGAGCGTTTTGGGACGCCGTAAGATGCCGAGATGCAGTGAAACAATCGCCAACGAACCATTGCACGGTAATGGTGGATTATATATAAAGCAGAACTTACCGCTCACAGCAACACATTCGGATCTGTGCCGCTTCCTACTGTGGAGTGTCATCCCGTGCAAGTGCTCTCGGTGCTCGTGCTGCGTTGGTGCTTTAACGTTGACAACTGCAGCAGCGTGCAGTGTTCATCCGTCCCGTTGCATCTGCAAGTGCAACATCGTACCGGATCTGTGATACATATTTGTGTTGTTTTTTTTGTGATTTATTTGATCTTCATCATGAAAATTGTAAGTGATTTAATCGATATGTTTAAGCGTTAAGCAGTGTTTGTCATTACTGTTCGTTTCTGGTGTATGCATTTTACAATCAGTTATAGAAAATTGTTTGTGTATTTGGTGATGTGAAATATGAAATAAGTCGACAAATTTCCGAAAAGCATTTTTTTATTCATGAAGAACTAAAAAAAACTATACAAAAATGTTATTTAAAATTTTTTAATTGAAGTTTTTTAATTAGCATTCAAGGATTATTGAATAATTTTCTAAAAAAAAGGAAAATATTTAACAAAAAAGGAATGTTATCATCTTTTGGAAAGCTTATTTCTTTTTATTTCATACCAAACAATTTAGCATGGTTGATCGGCAAGAGAAAAACAAGCATGCATTTATTTAATTTTTGTTATTTTTTGTATTTCAACGTTTTAACACAAAAATTTTATAATTAAATTGTTTGCATATCGGACTTTAGGCCATTTGTTTTGTATGATGGCCAGATCTGTGTTAGACAACTTTATATCATATTTTATAGCTTTGGCTATAGAATTAGCATAATTAAATAATTGTTTATTTGAAGTGATCAAATATTCGATAATATACAAATCAAATTGGGCTGATCACTAAGTACTCTTTGTGTATTTTCTGTAAAGTTTTTAAAAAATCAAATATTAATATAGTTCCTTTAGCTGTATCATTTATTCCAACACAAACAAAATTTGCCCACCTAGTGCCAGTGGACGGATTCCACTTGAAGTCCCTTTAATTTGCATAATTTTACACTTTAGCATAATACCACCCGATCACGAGCATAAAACCACAAACCACCCAGAAGCGATATCGCCTTGACAATTCGGTCGATCGCCATTTTTATTCTGTACCACCATAACATTATGTACGATCAATTGCCGCAGAAGCTACTCATCATGTCATTTATGCTAATCGCCCGATGCCGAGGCGTTGATTACCGTAATCCCGAACTAATGAGCACCCAGCGCATCACCCGCTCCCGGGGAAACGAGAATCGTTCTCACCTGCCGCATGGACACGGTGGCCACCTAATTGTGCTTGTTTGCAACTCCTTCGCTCGGTACCAATTATGATTGTGGCCCGCATTGGGAAACTTGTTCGGTGTTCGCGTTATGCTCGTCCTGAAAAGGGTGTCGAAGGCTCGCGCAACATCTCGCGCCTTCGTGTCCTTCCCGGTGGTACTTCTTACTATCTTCATGCAAACCCCCCGAATCACGTTTACACTCTTGAATAGGCCCCGAAAAAAAACGGCACACTGTGAAGCACCATCGATTGGTTCGCGGGTGTTTATATTTAATTGATTGTAATGATAGCAAATCATCATCCTTGACGATTGCAGCGACAAAGCCATGGTGGCCGGAAAGGTCATCTCGTCGTATCGAATGGTTTAACTGTTTCACAAACTTCAAAGTTTTCACAAACTAAATGAGGTTTATGATGAAACCGTGGCATAAGTCTGTCAAGCACGGTTTATGAAGATATTCACCCGGTTAGGCGGTTTTTCGCGATTAAACACACTGATTAGGTTTGGCTCGATTGCCCATCCTCGGGGTCAACTGCATCTAGGGGTATGCTGCGATGCAGTTATATGCAGCTGCCGACGTGCAAAACATAACCAACGCCACGACAGACGGTTGGCTCTCGGTCGGTTTTGGCACCGCAGATAAAACGGCGGGTGGTGAAAGGCACACATAATCCGATTGTCTTGCGGCTTTTACGTTCGACTTCACTACCCGATCGATCCGGCAGTGTTATTAAATTTGTATCTCTGTTTTGTTTAATGCGATGTGCTTGCTCTCCGACCGTTATTGGGTAACGGAGATATTAAGCTGTAAAAGTTTTGATTAAATCGATTTTATGTGTCTTACTTCAAATAAATAGGGTGTGTCCTTCTTGGGAAGTTTGTCCTGCATTGTTGTGTATGTCAATTATAGAAACACAACCACAAATGTACGACAAGTATTTTTAAAAGGTCACATTTTTCGATATGAGCAGCCTGCTTCTCTGCACGATCATGGTGCATATGTTTCCTAGCGCTGATGCTACTGATTGTGGGAGAATCTTCACGAATGCCCTGTGAGTATATATTTTAAAGTAGGGAGTGTCTGATCGTGTGAAAATAATACCTTTTTTATGACTTATTTGCATCACTTTGGATTTGCATCGGCATCGAACAAGCCCACGATTTCGGTGTAAATGATCCAATTTGAAATGGAGCTCCGGTTGCTGTATCTCGTTTCCTGGCGCCAATCTAGGACGCTTATCCGAATTTCCACTCACAATAGAATGTATGCGAGTGTTGCGAAAGAAGTGGCAACACTTTCGTATGCTCCATTCGCTGGAGTTACTTGAAAGATTTCGTTGAGAGATGAATCATCGAAACAAAATTGTTTATTTTTATTTGCTTTCTGGGATGTTCTTTTCCCATGCTCCAAGACGCCGAAGCGCAAGGTGCCGCAGAACGTGGAAAGCGCAGTAAAACATGAAAGGTTTATCAGTTAAGCGACCGTCCTAGGGGTAAGGTCGTCGATAATTATGTTGTGCTGTTGTGCACCACAGTTTCGTCACCAGCTCGTGACTTCCAGCATCACAACGACAGTGAGAAAAAAAAGTCCTGCATCCTCTCTTGCCATGATTTCGAGCGTCTTCATTTCTCAATTCAATCGAATCATTCCGATTCCATTGGGAGGGGAGGTCCCCCAGTTTGCCATTTTGTGCCATTCTGTTCGTTTTGTTTTGCTCGTCCTCGATCCGATGTGTGTTCGAGTTTTTCCATCCGCAACTTCGTCGGCCCGTGGTAGACGAGCACAATATTGTGCTGCATGACTTACAGCGCCAGTGCTTCTAGTACTTGTGCAATTCTTCAATTGACGCTGCAATACCCGAAACCATTCTATTGGGAACCGATAAGAAAGCACTAACGGTGTGAGGAAGTGGAGCAGCACCATTGCATGCACAACAATGTTTGCATTGAAAGACACTCAAAGACCTCGGCTTTTCTGGCCCGGAGATGCTTTTATGATAATTTCGTGACCACTCAACCGTGGGTTCGCAGCATAGATGCTCCAGTTTTAATGGGTCACTCGGTTGCGGCACTCGCCGTGTATCGTTGCGAGAGCGTGCCGGCGCTAAGGTTACGGTCGATTGTATCTTCACGTCTGCATCTTCATTGTAGATACTGCTGGCAACGCTGGTGGCGGCTTGCTCGTGCGCCCGTCTGGACAACAACTATCTGCCACCGCCGGGAGCGGCTGCTGCTGGAGGGGGCCCAGGGCTGACGGCTCCATCGCCGGGTGGTGGTCCACGTCCGGGTGGTGCAGCTGGTGGTCCGGGTGGAGCGGGAGGTTTCGGTGGTCCCGGTACGGCGCCGGGTGGTGGAGGCTTTGGAGGTGGTGCACCGTCCGGTGCTGGATTCGGTGGAGCAGGACCGAGTGCTGGTGGTTTCGGTGGTCAAGCACCACGACCGGGTGGAGTTGGTAAGTTGTCAGCTAACTTAAGTTTGGAACATGTCTTATTCAGAGCTTCTAATACAGGAGGTGGTCCAGCGGCAGGACGTCCGGGAACGCCAGCTCCTGCTTACGGTCCGCCCTCGAGTGGATTCGGTGGCGGTGCTCCATCATCCTTCGGCAGCGGTGCTGGAGCTCCCTCCGGTGGCTTCTCGTCTGGTGGAAGCGGATTCGGCGGAGGATCTCCGGGTGCTGCACCAGCCGGTCCAAGTCAACCACCGATCGAGATTATCTCCTACGAAAACATGAACAATGGCGATGGAACTTACAAATATAGGTGAGTATTCTATGTGGAGCGAGTTCTGGGTTCTTCAATATCCTTAACTTCTTCACTTCATTCTCAGCTACGAAACGGCCAACGGTATCAAGGTACAGGAGCAGGGTGAGATCAAGAACAAGGGCTCGGAAAACGAAATCCCAAGCGTACAGGGTTCGTACTCTTACACCGCACCGGACGGACAGGTCATCACCGTGACGTACATTGCGGACGAGAACGGATTCCAGCCGCAGGGTGATCACCTTCCAACGCCACCACCAATTCCGGAAGAGATCCAGAAGGGACTGGACGCGATCGCTGCTGCACAGGCCGCTGGTGGTGGTGTTGGTGGTCCCGGAGGTCCTGGTAGTGCGGGAGGATATCCTGGTGCTGCTGGCAAACCATCCCAAGGCTATCCGGGTTCGGTAACCGGTTCGGGTGGATATCCTTCTGGAGCTGGTGCACCAGGCGCTACCGGCCCAGGCGCTCGTCCAGGCCAGGGAGGCTACCCGAGTGGACCGGCCGGTGGTTCTGCTGGCTATCCCGCAGCTGGAGGTCCTGCAGCACCTGGTGGACCCGCTGGCTATCCGTCCGGTGGTCCTGGAGCACCCGCGGCCCCACGTCCCAGCGCACCCGGAAGACCATCGGGCAATGGATCGTTTAATCCGCAGTCCGGTTACCAGTATTAAAAATGCCACCATTACCACATTAAGGCCGCATCGCATCAACATGCATTTAAGCACGAAAAGACACACAAAAAAAGGAGGAGAGGAAAATGAAAAAAATGGTTCACTCGCTGTAAATAAGGTGAAATGGTGAACGGTTGTAATAAAAGAGGAAAAGTGAAAACAAAAAATAACCTGTCCGAGTACGTGGCCTTATGTAAGCTGGCAACGGTATGAATGAATGGGGTTGTGGGTGGAGAACTGGTTTGAACTTGATCTTGAACTGCACTAGCGGGAAAGACGAAGGTCGACTCGGTGTAAAGTGCACCGTGATCTTGCTAGTGGAGATGAATCGGCAGAAAAAGAGCTTGGGCGATGATTTCAAAGTCGACTTTCGTGAGTCGACATAAAAGCTTTCCCAACGACTGCGTACAAAAGCTCATCGAGGGGAGCGACTTTGGTATTCGATACGCTTACTAACATTGGACGATTTTTTTTTATTTAAATTAAAATATTAATTGAAAAAAAAGGAAGCTTGGATGAAAAATGGTGAATTCAATTTAATCTTTGTAGATAATTTATTACACTTTTTTGAAACCGTTCCCTCTCAAGTCGATCAAACTGAACCATAAATAATGGACATGTCTATTTAATGTCATCACAACCGTCATAATTGCCGTGCCACGTTTTTACCAAGCACGTCGATTGATTTATGCTCAATGCTACTAGAACCCATCTCCGGAGGCGTCATGATAAAGTATCTAAATGGAAGCTCACGTTGCTCACAGCGTACAGCTACAGATTATGTGGCGGTATGAGCATAATTTGTACAAGTCAATTTGAAGCACCATCTGTCGGATCATCGCACATTGGATCTAATCCGTCCGATCAGTCCGAAAAGTCGTGACGGATCGGAACGCCTGCACTTCAGTACACACTTTGTAAATGAACCATACGATGCTCAAAAAAGGAAGACACTCGGTTGACCCTCGAATCCCATGACATCTTGCCGCACCATAAACACATTCTTCAGGAGTATACTATAGCGCTTTCGATCACTGCCGGCTTTGAAATGTCATCCTCATGTGCTACGCCGATTGGAGCCAATTGCTCACCGAGATTACCACCCGCCCCGTGACCGAATCGTGACAATCGGTACCGTGCCAAGAAAATCTAGGGTAGGTCGCTGCAAAAGGAAACTCGTAAAATAGCTCATCGAACGGTGGCGGAAGCTAACAGGGCTAAACTTTACAGTGAACGAATTTATTAGGCATTCATTATCGCTTGCTCACTTGTTTGGAAGTTGAGCAGCAATATCTTCGGTTTTATGAGGATCCTTATGTAGTGCGGTGGATTTATTTGAGTAGGCTTGTTGTGGCACATCTGTCACCAGATAAGGAGTTAGCACGCATTGTTTATCATTGTCAATAAATCGAACTGTTGCCAGTGACTGTAAACTGCAGATTTTGCAATTTCCATTTTTGCAAAGAGATCAAGTTTTGTTTAATAATGATGATTTATTTTAACATCAGATCAATATTGCAGAGTTGATCTTGGTGTTCCTAATTAAAACACTTTAAAAATTACAAATCTGCGACATAATTGCATACATTTAGGCGACTTTTCGAATGTTTTTTTCTCACTTCATTGATATGCAATTTTAGTGGATTTGATTTTAGATGTTAAAAATAACAAGATTAGTTTACTCTAGTTTTATAACTAGACTCAGTTTTGTAACACTTTATGGATTTACACTGTTATACAACTATTGACCGGAGGAGTCCGAGCTTGATAAAAGTTAGAACCCTAAATCAATAGCCAGAATTATCACTTCGGATTTGATTCTGACAACGTGTAGTTCGGGAAACTGAGGAAGTCGTTCTTTAATATTCCAAAAATGTTCGAGTGATTGCATATACTCAGGCGACAAGTTTCAAAACGCAGTAAAATTTTTGTAAAATAGGTTTCTTTTTACTCACCTTCAAGCACACTTTTAATACAAATCGCTACTTTGAAGAGGTACTTTACGTATCATTACTTCCACTACAACATTGCATTGCTAAGCCGCCTCCATTTACAACCACCCTGACACCCTGAGCTGAAAATATGCAAAGTTCACGGGTGTAACATTCACCCCATTTCGCATAATTACGCTGCCTTATCTTCACGTAGTAGTAACAGCGCACATCCTCAGCTTTCATAGGTCATCCCGGTGCGAACCGTTAATCCAGTTGCCGAAACTCTTCACATTTTTTTTTTGCTGCCACCTCTCAGCCTCAATCCGTTTTATGACTCGTCTGCCCTATTCCGAACATTATGGGACCTTTGCCGTACCGGTGCCATTGCAAGCACGGCGAACAATTTCATTCATGGCGCGTACGTTTCGTTTGTTTCCAACACATCGTTGGCCGTCCGTTGCATATACCGGTGAGGAAGAGCAGTGTGTTTATCAGCCGAACGCCTTTGAAGGTGTCAATTATGTTGAAGATAATAAATCAATTCTTCGTTGTAACAGCGTTAAGCTGTCGCACATGGGAACTGGACGGTGTGGGGAGTCATCCCTGCATCCCGCCGCAAGGAGAGTCAGGAACGCATCCATCCACACAGTAGTCGATGGGGCAAGCAACAATGATGATCATTTTCCGTTGACCATGGAGTATTGAAGTCGGCCAACTACACGCCTTCCAGAACTGTACGGCCTCCGGTACCGCCGACAAGATGACATCCTTTAGCTCGGGTTGTTTCTCCCTCTCTCGCGATGGAGTCATGTGGGATTTTTATGCCTCTGCTTTGAGTCACAGGCTTCATAAGGTCATTCCGGTAACGGCGATCGGAACGAGTTCGAAGTTCGCAGATGTCCGGAGCATCTTCACAGCCGCAAACGGAGTACCACGCGTGTTCTTTGCTGTGCGAGCGCGCAGACAAACTCAGTCCGCCAGCTTGGAAAAGGTGAAACTGGTTTCGTCCGCAACATCTTCCTTGACATCTCGGCCCGGGAGTTGTTTCGGGCGGGAGTCGTGCTGTTCGGCTCATAACGTTTCGAACGTGAACGATCGTAATTGATAACTTGATTTCTGGCCCGGCTGCAGAGTTCTCGCATTCGCACACCGTTGGACGCTACCGTTAGGAGCATTGGTATGGAAGCATAGCCGAGGGTGAGTCTATTAGTCGCATGGAAACACCTTTTTGGCATTAGAATTCCAAGCTAAACGAACGGAAGGCAATAATTTGTCGTACGATAACGATGATGATGATGATGTTGATGATGTTGAGTCGATGGTATTTCCCCATGAATGGACTGAATTGTGTTCGCAACAAGGAAGGACAAATAAGGCATCGTTTTTTTGGGAAAACGTCCATTAGAATTCATCACTAATTTAGATTTGAATGTTCATAATGGGATACGATACTGATTGTACGAGCACAGTGTGATAATCTTTTTTTTTATTTCATTTATCAAACTGATGTCTTCCTCATGGGTAATCAGTATTTGATTTTTGCAACGGTTTATTAGTTTTGTAACAAAAAATTCTGTATAAAAAAACATTAATAATAAATTTATAAACAATTTGGTAAAATATTTTAATCAATTTTTGGCTAATAAAAACAAGCAATAAAAGCAGCACTTAGTTTTAAATTATTATAATTAACCCACCTGTAACCTATTTTTTTATGCATCACTGCTGAAAGGTTTTTGTAATAATGCAATCAAAATAATAAAACAAAATCGATAATGGTTACATTTTTAACCTCTCCCCACTATTGGACCGGTTATACTTACCCACATCCCGCTGTACCCGTTATCATGGTAGCCGAGATCATCCAAAATGAAAATAAAAGTGGCTTACCCAGTGCCCTCACCGGTTCATCTTCGTTGAGCAGCATCGTTTGTATCGTTCAATCTGTCCCCTGGTGTACCCCTTGACATCGTACCGTAAGCGCCATGTCGCTGTAGACGGCAGTTCGGTTAGCGCCCTCTTTTCATGAGCTACGTACTCCAAAAGACCCAAACGATGACGCCGAAATGCCACGACCAGTCCCGGTAAGCACCCGGAGCACGAGAGAAAACGGGGTGGGAAAGATCATCTTCACAGCCCGGCCAGCTGCAGTTGGCCGTCGTTTTGGCCGGCTTCTTCATGAGCGGTGCGACTATGGTAATAATAACAATAATCAAGTACCTCCCTGTTCGCGTGCGACAAGACGAATTCAAGTGGAAGGTGGTACGGTGTGTGTGCGTGAATTGGCTTGGGGTCGGTCAGTTGAGGTGTGGAGAGTTGGTCAGTGTACGAGTGTGTATACCTTCGTCACCACGAAGATCACACCGCAGACACTGCTAAAGGGACTCCATTCGGCACAGCATCCCTGCCTCTTTGTCTGTCCGTGGAGTTCGCAGCACCGGGAGTGGAGGTATATTAACGGCACGAATGGGGGAGTTTTGGTTGGCGATCCTCGCACCAGACAGCGTGCGGATATAAATATCTCCCACGAAGAAGCCTCCCATCGACAGAACGAAACGTCACCACGTCCGAGCAGGATCGCAGCCTTCGACGTCTTCTGCGTGTGGCTTGAGCCTCGTCAAACTGAGTGTGATATTACAACCCCCAAAAAAGGAATTGTGCGAGTGCGGGTGTTTGCGTGTGCGTGTGTGGAAGAAGCATTAAAGGATTTGAAAATTAAAAAAAAAGGAAGAATGAAAGTGATCGTAAGTGCTTCAAGGGCCTCGCAATGCATTTACCGATCAAGTGCTTCAAAGTGATTTTGTTTGGCTTTTATTACTTTTTCCGTCGGCTAGATTATCGTCTGTGTGGTGCTGGTTGCGTTCGGTGGCAGTATTGTGGAATGTGCACCACAAGGATCGGCTACTGAGCCAATTCCCATCATCCGGCAGGAACAGGAGGTGAACCCGGATGGTAGCTACAGCTGGAGTTACGAGACGGGAAATGGTATTGTGGCGGAAGAGCAGGGATTTTTGAAAAATCCCGGAACGGAACAGGAAGCACAGGTAACTTGAAGAAATGGAGAAGGGAAAAAGTGTTTAAAAGTGATCATTGGAGTGGAGGACTAAAGCTTACATGGAAAGTTTTAATTCAAATTGGATTGTCATGGTAATATGCTTAGTTGACATATTTCTCAAGTTATGGACTCTCAAGAGCCCAAGAAAATATCAATTCGTGATTTAGCACAAAAAACCTTCAAAGAAATCCAAAAGCTACTATTACGTACTACTAAAGAATACTAGACAAAATGTAAAGAACACTTGCGCCCTCTTGAGGGGATCATTTTTTTTCATTTTAATATCTATGATAATTTTTATCAGACTGTAACTTCGTTAGTTGTCGGTGAAATTACTAATGGGGCAATTTAATTTAATTTTTTATACAAATTTCTGCTTCAAATTAGGTCAAACTGTTGATTAAATCTAGTTCGATTCTCTGGAAAAAAACAATTGTAAAATTATTTTTGTATTTGTTAAAATTTATTTTTGTTATAAATCATACCGAGTTTGTTTCATAAGATTGAAATTTAGAACAGAAAGTTAACTATTAAAATTTTGTTAAAGAAAACACCAACCCAAAGTTGTTAATGACACCAAACATTATGAAATCGATATCTATTTTACACCTTTCCACTAAATAATCACTGGTGATTGCATTCTTTAAATCAACAATAAGAAAACCAGGCTTCTGCTCGACCCAATTTCCCTTATTTTGCTGCTAACAAAACATGGCCTTTATGTAAGAGTTATCGGAAATTTGAAACGCACCACTGATTGCCTCGATTAAAGCAAAACCGACCCCCACGTACCGGTACGCTTCCAAATGCGCAATGCCCACCCTCAATTGCTCGTCGTCCATTAATCAAATCCGCTTTGATGAAGCAAATATTTACAGCCCCAGCCATAGTTGCCCTGTGACCCACCGAACTGCACTTCATCAGCGAGGTGAACTTTTCTCTCTCTCCCTCTCGACTCGCCCTGTGGCGGTGGAATTTCTAGCATTTGCAGGCGCGTCCCTAGGTCACGGATGTCACTGCCAGCGGGGAGAATGTTTGTGTGGCGCTTTCGCGTTGACAGCTGATCCCCAATCCAGCTGATTTCGATGCTTTTGACGAGCTGCCAAGCAATGGAATCCCCTGTTTTTTCGATCGTGCATCACCGATCGAACAGGATCCAGATCCGAATGGTCTGGCACGCGATTTGGGGGTTTGCTTTCGCGTTGCGCAACGAATTTGTCTCTTTTTCTTCCCGGGGCCTCGTTGATTTGACGCGTCACTTGATGGGAAGGTGGGATTGGCGCAAAAATAAACGAAATAAACGACGGCAGCACTTCGGAAAAGGTTAATTGGCTTCCTTCTGTAAGAAGCGGTGTAAAGCCTGAGAGCAGACCCGTTGCCCGGTTTGCGGGTGTTTTTATTTAGGTTTGTGTAACGGTTGCTGTCGGTTTAGTGTGAAATGTTGGCCAAATGTTTGTGGTGATCCCATTGGCAATCTATGGCCCCAATCCCTGGGGGGGGGGAGCAATGATCTATTCAATGCCCCGCAGCAAACGATATGGTTCAATCTGGTTATGATTTTTGGTCACCGCACTAATAAAGCTGCGATGTTGCACATTCGGTGCAACAAACTTGCGATTGCTCGCGACGTTCATGTGACAGCAAATGGGAGGTTTTTTTTGTTGTTTTGTTTCGCCCTTCAATTGCTAATTTCTATCATCTCGATTCTCATGCCACAGCCCCATCGGTAACAAACAAAATCTCACACTCAATCTCAACGAAGTCGATAGGGTGATATTTTTAATTGCACAATACTTGCGGGTCGCAAATGGAACAATTACCTGCGCAAGTGCCACATCGGTCGGCATTTATCGCTGTCGAAGGCATTGCGAAAGCGCTTTTGCGCATCGTCGTCACATTTATTTATCCCCTTCGGATGATTCCACGCCAGCAAAGGGTACACGCGTACACGCAAAACCACCGTCAAAGATCGATTGCAATTGCGTGGTGTAGTGCGCCGTCGCGAAGAACAACCCACTTGACCGTTGCGATGCGTGCGCCACGAGTGAGGATGAGTTATTAATTGATACTTTGTGGCCGGCTTTTGCCGATATCCAACACGTCCTTCGAACGTGAGCACGCCTCACGTCCTGGGGGTCCGGGAAGGTTAAATGGTGAGAGAAAAGGTTCGTCGCTTAACCAACTTCAAACAACTTCTTCGTGTTGCAGGTCGCTCAAGGAGAGTATTCTTACACGGCACCGGACGGTCAGCTCATACGGGTGCAGTACATTGCGGACGAGAACGGTTTCCAGCCGCTGGGTGACCATCTGCCTACGCCTCCACCCATCCCACCGGCCATCCAGCGGGCGCTGGAGTACCTTGCCAGTCTGCCCCCGAGCGATGATGCTTCGCGGAGGTACTGAGCACATTAAACCATCACTAGCAAGTAGAAACACACCGACTCATCAATCGCAAACACATAGATAAGGATTGAGAAATGTAAACTGCTCAACCGCACACGATTGTGTACGTTCCACATACAGTGAGGTATGTAAATAAATCATATCTGTTTTTGTATTTATATCCAATAATCGTCTAATTTTATTTCCTCCCGAACAAGACAAAAAAACCGAAACTTCCCCACAAGATCAAACCACTAATCATCGACCAAAACATGGCTTCATCATTATCGTGCATTTTGTATCATGCGTCTGTTTCGGCGGGCTTTCGTTATCCTTCAACCGTGCCAAGCTTTTAACTAATCCCTGACACAGGCTCCCCCTCTCGATAGGCCGATTGGTTGCCCATCAAACTAATCACTGGCTCGAGCATCCTTTGGTGCGATACGAGCGCGTGCTTCTAAGCGCGCTTGTGCAAGCTTTGTTCTCGCGCCATCCGTCCGATGCCCACAGGTTGTCTGCTCATAAAACCTGCCCTCTACGAAACGAAAAAGGAACATTTTAATCTCAAGGCAAGTAGCATCGGGTACTACGGACGCTGGTGGATGAATGAACTATGGTAAGATGTTGGGTGAAGAGTTTTTTTTTTATCGTGTGTTTTTTATGTTGGAAGGCATATCGATTTTCGTTCATCTCTGTGGGTTTTTTTGGCTTTAGGATGAGAATGTGTGGAAGCATTGCCGTATGGCGCCTTTGTCGTACTATCTGCTAATCATGTTGCGGATTATTTAGGCTGCACTATGGGAGTTTGCGGTTGAAGTTAATATGCTGAACCGGTCATATGTTTTAATGAAGTATTAGGAACGTAACTACCGTACCTAATCTACTAAAAAATATCACCTTTACACCTTTTTGGCTTTCCAAAATTATTTATAAAAGCGAATAGAAAATTTATTCCAGTTTTAAAATCATCAGGGTTATAGTACCGAAAAAACAAGAAGATTTTTTTTACTTTAGCTTGTACTAGAGTTGAGTACTTAAAAAAGGATTTCACGAGATAACTTTTCCACAGACATTAGAATGGGTTTTTTGTTCTCCTCGCTCGCCTCACGATCAATGTCAACTTTTTGGTTTGGTTCCTTCGTCTAAATATTCCTTTGCGGATCCTACAGCCTAACGAGGACCTTTGAATTTTTACAATGATCTGCATTTCTTCTGTTTCGTGCTATTCAATAAATTTTACAACCATTAGGACTTGAAATCCTCCTTAGCCTTTTCCGTCCTATTATGTGTTCCTTGGTTAAATCTTCCTGGGGTTATTCTTTGTGGTTATTTTCATGATTTTCTCGTTAGTTTAAACATGTTTATCAATTTAATACTAGTATACTAGATCTAATACAAAATTATACTACATTTAAGCCCTAAAATGAACTTGACTACTAAAAAATAGAGTAAAATAATCATTTCTACATCATTTTGATTATCCAGAAGTTTCATTTTGTATAAGAGCGGTCAAATAAAAACCTCAAAATATCAGAAAAAAGTGTTTTTGTATCATTGCTTAAGCTATTTGTTAAGTAAATATGTAATTTAGCTATGAGCAACTCATTTTGATAACTTTATTGTACATGTTACTTTTTTAACACGAAATTATACTAAAAATCATACTTAAGCACAATATTAAGTTTTACATTCTTAAATTAAATTATTATTTTAATTTAATGTGTAAAAATAAGTACTGTGACTAAGTTTTTTTTTTAATGTACACTTTTTGTTTTTTCGCCGAAGAACGGCCGGGCCGTATACCTATAATGTACACTTGATTGTGGAAGTTTTTACATTTACAGAACTAATAAAAAAAATCTTATGAATCAATGAAAACTCAAGCCCAGTGTGCCTTTATGCGTGAAAATAGAATAATTCTTGAAGAAATATTTCTTCAGCAATTTAAGGCCCATCACAACCACCCAACAAAACTTCACCCCCTCGCCCCCCTCCCAGCCAGCTCCATTTTCGGATAAATTTCTTAGAAGCGTGATGAATTTAGCGGCACCGAACGAAGCGGTGTTTATTAATTGTTTTGATTATGCCCACGAGCTGGTTGTACATCCGCCGCAATTTTGGACGTTTCGCATGAATATTCATGAGCCCTAAAGAATATTTACGGCTGGGCGTTACCTGTGCGTGTTTTCCGTGCGCCCGTGTAATCCTGCGCCCGGACCGTCGGGCCAGTTTAACGATGGCGCGTTTCGGTCGGTGGCGGTTCCAGGATGTGGCGGGCGTCCACACTACATCAGCCGTATATCCGCTAATCGGCAAATATTTTACATCGTTTAACTTAATTGACTTCAACACCGCTTTATCTGGCGCTACTCGGTCCAGACCGATCGGTATCTTTCGGCGAAAAAAAAAACTGATCCACCCGCCCTTGTAGGAATGCATTTATGAAGATCATATTAGTTGCTCAAGGACTCCGCTTGGTGGTCAAGCTTTTGTGTGTCGTTAAGAAAAAACTGCATTCCTATGGTCGACGTCTTCAGAAAAGTTTGACCCTGCAACAGCCACTTCATGCTCGTGCGTGTGCCTGGTTCGTGACGATTTCGGTTGGCTTCTTGTGTGATCTGCTTCCATCGGCGCTATTGTTGTTTGCTGCTACTACAACTACTACCTGTCAATGATGCAATAGCCCCTGACGGTGATGGTCCATCTGCCATTGATCCGGTGGTAATCAAATCTTCCGACTGTGGAGGGTGTCGTTGAAACTTATGCAAATTTTGTCTAACGAACAACTTGTTTCTAGGCCCTCTTTCCCTCTCTATCTCTCTCTCTCTCTCTTTATGTTTTCTTCTTTCTCTCGAGCGATCGCTTCTATCGAGCGTAGCATGGATGCTGGAGAATCGATCGTTTGGGGTAGGAGGGTGCTGGATGCGCCTTATGGTGATTTGCTAGGACACACAACCGGACGCTGGTTCGCTAGAGCCGATTCCAAATACAACCCGAAACCCGAAGCCCGAAAGATACACAAGATAGTAAGGCAAGATACACAACAAAAAAAAAAACAGTCCGACAGACCGTTGTCGTGCGAAGTAATATAAATAGCCAACGCCTTGCTGGGGCTGCTGCCAGATTTCTGTACCAAGCTCGACGACCAACAGCGGTGTGTTTGTGTTCGGTCTCCTCTACCGTGACGTAAAGTATAGAATCATCTTCCGCGTCCCAAGTTAAAAGTGTACACAATGTATAAGGTGCGTAGTGTTTGTCGAGTGCGAGTGATTCTAATGCTCAATTCTGGAAGAACTTTTGTGTCAATTTAGTGTCAGATATGATATTAACTGTGCGAATGTTTCGATATTTTAGCTCTCTTACGTGCTCGTGCTTGCATTGATTGCAACTGTGATGGCAGATAAGGATGCCACCGTACTAAGGCAAGACTCGGAAGTGAACCCGGACGGTTCGTATCAATACGCGTACGAAACTTCCAATGGAATTGTGGCCGAGGAACAGGGAACGTTGAAAAATCTTGGCGAGGAACAGGCTCAGGTAGATATTTGCGAAGAGTTATTTACACACCAGAACTCTACCATTTCCTTGTTTTTCTATTTCCACGTTTAAAAGGTGGCACAGGGCCAGTACTCCTACACCGATCCAGAAGGCAACCGGATCTCCCTACAGTACATCGCGGACGAGAATGGATTCCAGCCGCAGGGTGATCACCTTCCAACGCCCCCGCCCATCCCGGAGGCCATCGAACGTGCGCTCCGGCTGTTGGCAAACCTAAGCCGAAACAAGCGTGGTTCCGTAAGAGCGTAAATAGCCATTAGTTTCGTACACTCCGTGCCGTACATAGTGAATTAGGGTAGTGATACAGGTCCCGGGCACTTGGCAGCAGCTAGTCATGTTTCTGAAGCGTAAAGTGACAAGGAAATAAAAACCACCATTCGATTAATGATTAACAACGGGCGTACAATACTATCTACCAAAAGTCTAACCATATGGGGGTTCGTCACTTGTACGAGCGTTGAACTCTTTCCCTTCGCGTTGAGTGTCATTGGGAGAAAGTGAGGTTTGTTTCGGGCTTGTTAAGCTGTTTGTTGTTTCGCGTAAACAAAAACAAGATTTTCAACTCACACTCCACCCGCCTGAACTTGACATTGAGTATCGCTTTAAATGGTGATCGCTTAGGCAAACATGGTGGCTTCGTTTTGTTCCTCCGATGCAGATGAGAGACGAATTTAAAACCCCCGACCGGCCGATCCAGAAGGAGACGTCGATGCAATCCATGGCGACCTTGCGCCTCGTATCGGAGCTTAATTTGATGCTGACCCACAAAGATTTATATACACAGCATCAACAAAAAAACCACCGTATGGTGGTAATAATAATGCGTATCATGATGATGACGAAACGGATGGCCTTCGATTTTCCAGTCCCACATATCGATGCGCATCGCACGTATGCTAAACACTTCGCCGAAGATGCGACCCGACGCACTACACGGACGGAGACGGCGAGGCCATGGAATCTTGTTCAACCTTGAATTTCGGGCCAAAGATCCGGTCCACGATGATGGTGTGCGAGGAAGTAGATGGCAACGGACCCTGTTCGTCTATCTTCAACGAAAAAAAAAATACTACAGCGGATGACTTTGTTTGGTTTGTGTTTTCGTGGGCGGCCATCGTACGCTCCTGGTGGGGCGTTAAAAATAGATCCTGAGATATGTTCTTGCGTGGAAAGGAAAGAAACCCAACAGAAAGCGTATTTTTAGTTCTGACTGGTTTGAAGCTTGCGAAAAGTTTGCTAATTTGGGAGTGACATGGAGAGACAATGGATGGCGTAATATGAGGTCATTCTGCCATTGCATCACGCACCTGCAATGACGTGTATGAGTTGGTTTTGTGTTGACGAAGTTATTGAGAACCTTCGTAAGCCTTTTGGTTTTTTTAAGGGAAAACACATCACACTTCTTATTTATTAATCATCGATATACATTTCATGGAATTTTACAAAAAGATGTTTTAGTAAAGTACAGATTCAACTTGACCCTGCCAACACAATTTTTTTAATATTACAGCCACTAGATTTACACATCAAGTTCTTCCAGTTAACTCCATTTAACAATATTAGAACACAACTTCACGGACAACCTTTATTGTACGTACGATACCACTCAAATCTCCAAAGTAACTAACGCACAATAAATAGCAAGGCAGCACACTAGCTCCCTTTCGTTCACATCTTTCTACGGTACAGTCTTATCCAATCGTCACTAATTTAGCACACTTTACGAGACGAACAACACGCTTTACCGGGCATCTCCAGCAACAGGTCAATCTGGTTTGTCAATTGACATTCGGTGGCAGGATAATAACTCTTACCCACACCTAGAAGCTCCGGCAGAAAACAGGTGAAAAATATCGAGCATTTTTGTAATAAATTTAACGTTTCTTGTTTGGTTAATTTCTCGGTATGATCGACGGTACGTAGCTTTGGATACCGGGAAGCAGCGTTACATACAATTTGCATTAATTTCAAATGAAATAAATTCATCAACACTGGAAAATGTGACATTTTCCTACTTACAAATGATCTTCCCCAGTTGTGCACGGGAGTATATAAAAAGCAGATCATATTGATTGGAAATTAAATACGCTTTGATAATAGTGCAACGTAGTGCTCTTGTTGTAACGGTTTGTACTTTGGTGTTACACCCTACGCCATAATGCGTCTCCATTTGGTAGGTTTTATGGCAGTGCTATAAAAATAGAACAGTTCGCTAATTATATTGTAGAGCATTTTTTTGCTAGGAGTTTTATGGGCACTTGCGGCAGCACAGAATGATGGAAAATATAGACCATCGCCTAGTGAACTGACGACTCAGCGGCCACGCTATCGACCGTACGTTGATAGCAGATATCTTCAATATCCCTACAGCCCTTACCGTTATTCGAACGATCAGCGATATTACAACCGAAACGATGGTCGATATAATCCTGGTAACGATGGTCGATACGTACCAAGAAATGATGGCCGTTACGTACACGTGGACAACCGATACAAGCACATTGAAGGACCAAGCGGTAGTGGAGCTGGTCGTCAAGGATCTTCAGGTGGAGCCGGTGGTGGAGCGGGTACGGCTGGTGCCGGAGGAGCTGACTCCAATCCACCAAAGCCAACTACAACTACATCACCACCATCAACAGCACCTCCTGCCCCTGTACCAACTTTGGCCAGAATTGCCCAGACTAAGGTAGCTCCAAAGCCAGCATACGCTCCTGATGGATGGAAAATAATTCGACTGGAAAATCAAGTTGAAAAGGATGGCTACCACTATGTGTAAGTATAGAGCTATCCGCGATGGAACCAATTCTTAAAAAAAACAACTCCTTTATTAAGATTTGAAACGGAAAATGGCATCTTGGCCGAAGAGGCGGGCCGTATCGAAGACAAGGGCACGGCCTCGGAAGGACTTCGTTCGCAAGGTTTCTACCAATACGTCGGTGACGATGGAGTCGTCTATCGTGTCGATTATGTCGCCGATGGGAACGGTTTCCTGCCGCAGGTACGATGATTCAATCGTTTTTTTACACGTTCCGTGACTAATGTGCTTGATGTTGATTGCAAATGATGTATGATTAATTGTTTCCGCTTCCATTCGCGCCACAGGGTGATCATATACCGAAGGTACCACCAGCGATCGAGAAACTGCTGAAATATTTAGCCGCTCAGCCGAAATGAATGATTCCATGGGAGCAAACACTTCGAGAGATGTTGTTTTATTGAGTTTTGAATAAAAAAGAAACCAGAAACTTTTTTCTTTTTATTGTTCGTAATGTAACCACGGAGGAGCTATAAAAAAATAATTATAGTAGGATATTTTCTTTTATAGCATGGTTCTTGATACTTTGATTATTGATGAATCTGTTTGAGTTTATTATTTCCATCGCAAATAAGTTTGATTATCGTTACACTCTTTGATTTATGTATAACAACAAATTAAAATTTTTACCGTTTTTCGGACGCAATCAGGCTTCAGTAAAACTCCTGAACAGCGGAGCACTGGACAAATAAAAAAATTAAAACGATGGTGAGTGCACGTGATTTCCAGAACACTTGCACACGAAAGCCTGCACGAACATAGAATAAAAAAGAAAAGGAGACAAGCAAGAAACACTGCTCAAGATCACTTTGTGTGTGCGAGGTGTTCCGCTGAATAAAGATTTTTTTTTCAACCGACTGCAATTTTTTTATTCATTTTAAGCTCAAACTTTTCGAAATATTCCTCTTCTTCTTCTTTTGGTGTAACGACCTACTACTCGGTCATGCCTGCCATTACTAGTCTCATTGATACCACATTATTGGATCACTACGGGGGAACGGTCCGGGTGGGATTTGATCCCCGGTCCTGGCGTTTAAGACCCATGCCGCTATCTCCTATGCCATCGGACCGCCACCGAAATATTTCAAAACAATGGCGACCTTTTCAGTGACAATTTTTGAAATTTCACATCAGCTTGAACAAGCTCACTTGGATTCATTGGTTGCCTACCCCTGATATAACGAACAAAAAAGCGCCTAAATGTATGTTTTTTTTCGTTCGTGTCTCTCGCAGCATAATTTCTAGTTAAAATTTAAAAATCCCTACCAACGTAGTTATCCTTTTGTAATGTTTAAAATATTTACAAAAAACCAATAAAGTACAACAACTATCGTAATGATAAATGGTGACTATTAAAATAATAATTCATGTTATATCGAAAAAAATGTCATTTAACGCATTAATCGGTTAAAACAACTGAACGGACCTTGTTCCAATCAGGATTGAATTTCACTAATGGAATAGACGTGTTTGTTTTAAACAAATAATAAAACATATCATTTAATTGCATGCCAATTCAAGGTGCAGTGAACATTTTCCCCAAAACAAGTGCTACTAGTACATAAGCGAACGTACCGAACCCAGGACAAGGTTGCAAATTTTTGCAACCGATGAACACTCATTGCCTTTACGCAATAAAAGTCAAACAGCACCGCATACAGTCACTCATCAGCGTGAAGCGTTGAGTGCTCCGTATCAACCGAGTAAGGAAGCGTACGGGAGCATTTTGGGGACACAACTTTCAAAACACGAAAGCCACCTCAAAAATGAGGTACGGCTCAAGGATGGTGGTATTGATTGGGTCGCATCCGTTGTGGAGACCACCCCCGGGTTGAAGATAAATTCTGCACAACTGTAATGTGCCTCCATTTACAGCAGCTTACAACGCTCTTCCCACAATCCATCGATCGATGGTAGACAGTGAAGGATGTCCCTGGAGCATGCAGCTCTATGTACGAAATTCAACGAACTCATCTTTTAGCCGCTAAGGTCATCAGCAATCTTCCTGAAAGTGAGCAGCAAAATAGATTCGATTTTTCAGCACAAAACGAATCCATTCATAAGTAGCAAATGTCGATGATTTGTCATCTAAGCGCGAGACAAAATCATTAACCAATGCTACCGGGTGTCTAATAAACGTTTGCTAGCGCTGTAACCCCACCGATGCACATGCCCGTAGGGTGCCAGGGATAATTCTGAACGATTTTACGACCCATAAAACCCGTACACGTCTTATTCTTCCGCTCATTTGCCTTATATGTAAATAAAGCTATAAAAAAGCAGTGTTAAATACGCGTGACTTCTGCATTTGTTTGGCACAGGTTTTAGTGATGTAGTTTGACACCGAAAACGGATCGCATTCCCGGTGCATGGGTTTTGTGGGCACTGTGAATGGGTCACCACTTTCTATTCGCTCGGACGTGCCAAGATCCGACGACAGTTGCCTTGACCGTCGCTCATGTTGACGGCCTTGAGTGGCCTTGCATGTGGTTTATCGGTAATCCTCAACTACCGTTTCCTCCGAAATTTTTGGCTCTCCCAAAGATGTCCCCACACTTTCATTGAGTAGTACGCAACGGAAGGAAACGCCACCAGTCCCACCAGTACCAGTGGCCACTTTTGGGCAGAAACGATTGAGTGCAATTATCCTTAAGTCTACCCGCAACAACCACGAACGTGAAGTGCCTGGGAACTGTCGGGCATGGATCGACCGTTGGAGATGTGTCGTTCCCTCGATCGATGGTCTTCGATGGTGGCAATAAACATAAACTTTTTACTGTCATATTTTTTCGCGCCTCTCGCACATCACGAGGAGGGAAGGTCGTACTCGTACTGTCACCCTTTTTTTTGCATGGCATTCTCCCGTACGGTGGACACCTAGACCACACGCTGGCGCCTTACAACGCCAGGGCTGGGATGGTTGTATTTAATAGGAATTTTGCCGCAGCTTCAGTTTAGTTTGATTTAATCAATTACGGACACCGCAAGTACGCGCTCGCCGGCGAGTTCGTGTAACTGAGCGAACGCGAGTTCCAGTGATTCCAGTCGCAATGCAGTACTACAGTCCTGCTTCTATCTTAGTGAGTCATCGCAGTGTGTGCGCGCGAGCGCCATAATAATACGCGATAGTTTACGATCCTCTTGCGGGCCAGGGCGTCAAGAATGTCAATCAATGCGTGGGATGGTGAAAACTTTTTCCCGCCCTTTTGCTTAGACTCCCAGGGGAATTAGCCCGGAAACCGATCACGCTCGGATCGTCAGCGACCTTGTGGTTGTGAGCAGTAGTGGTGCAAATGATTTACGTAATGTGTTTGTGCGTTTGACTGACTGAATGTGCCTCCGGAGCGTTAGAACGTCAATTGCATGTCAACCTTAGCCACCGTGCGTTCAGTGGCCAGGAATTTGTGGAATGTGCTCCCGGAATAAGTTTATGATGAGGAATCTTTTCGTTGCTTTTTTATCTCGATTTGCAGGTTTGTCTCTTTTTGGTGCACGGTTTGGTTCGTGGTGCACCGAATGATGGAAAATATAATCCGCGAAAGTACAGCAAAAGTGGAAAATACGTACACAGGGGTGAAGGTGAGTATTGTTTAAGATTGGTGTGGTTGCAGCGTGAAGAAGTGAATGCAAACTATTCAAAGTTGAAAAGGGATATTTATGTTAGTACTCAGTTCCATTAAAAATGAATAATTAAATGCTATATATAGTGTATTTAAATATTTCATAAAAATTAGAATTACGCATCAACGGCTCATATTTATCGCACGGAGATTAAAGCCGCAATGATATGTACAAGGCAATAAAATATATGTTTGCCTTTCTGAGTTTATAAACGTTTTTGAACGTTAAACGGCTTTTATTGAGCCACTAATCCCGATGGGGAGTCAGCTTAAGCTGGCAGGGACTCCAAGTTCATTAAGAGTATTTTCCACAAATTCTGCATCTGCTGTCAACTAGGAGGATTACTTGTTTTTTGAGAATTCTTGGGAAAAAAATGTTTGATAACCATAGTGCAAAAATTTTATAAGTAAAAATTGTCGAATTTTTTTTAAGCAAACCGCAAAGCATCATTGTATTGTGTTAAGCGGAGGTTCTATTTCTGATGATTAGTTTTGTTGTCTTATATATGTTATTAAATTTGTTATATGATCAGTTGGATTATAATACATCATTTTATTAACTTTTTATATTCACAATTTACACATCTGGCAAATGAATAATACCAGATGTTTTTCGCAACAGATGGCATTATGTATTCAATTAGATCGTGCGACCAAAATTAATGATCCCAAGCAACCATTAACCAAAGATTGTGTTTGTGATTGTGTTTTCCAATAAAAAAAACATGGCGTCGCCATATGTAGTAGCTCACCGTAATAAACTACGAAAGAGGCTCGTCCCATGCTAAATCATGCAGCAATATTTTGTTCCAAATTATTAATCATAACTCAGCCTACCGAAACTGCTGCAGACACAGGAAACACGTAACGCAATCTAATTTCCCTCCCTAAGCCAACAAAGTAGATAAACTACGAATTTATTTGATGAGAAAATCATACCACCGGTCTGTTGGCCGATCCGTTTCAAATCAAGATAATGTGCACGGGCTGTCCTCTCGCAACCCTTTTTTGGGGGAACCGTCCCCCATGCTATGGTTCGAACACTGGTAGGAGCGCACGTCTGTCGAATGCTGAAATTTGCATAATTTGTTTCTGATTGGACGTCATAAACATTTATGTTTACAGGATTTTCCCATTCGCACGCCACCTGCGGCACCCCGTTGCTGCCGGTCCGCAACCAAAAACCAACCAAGCGTTGTTAATGTTAATTGTAATGTTAAAAATTGAATTAAATCGAATCGGATTAATATATTGGCGGGCGGTGAATTATTATTCAGCCATAATGCGCTTCGTAATTTAGAGACGACATGTGTTTAACGAGCGAATATGATATCTTCTTCCATTCGGGGTAGGAGATTACGTCGAGGACCTGAGCCGGTACCGGTACGTGCATTACGACGATGGCGATCGGGGACGGTACTTTCACATACACATACCGTACGATGGTGGCTATGGGAACTATGAGGGTGGACACGAACCTTACCGTTTCCCACCTTACGATCCGGCGGGAGAGTATGCGTAAGTTGATCGACATCGATCTCAAGATTTGGGAGATATTCTTTATCTTATTTTCTTTCCATTTTGCCTCTACAGTGAACTAGTAAACAAGTATTCGTACGATCCGTATAGATCGAACTCGTACGACATACAGAAACCTTCCATCTATCTCGAGTACGGTGTCCCGTCCGTGTCGGAAACGAACACCGCGTCCAGTGTGGTTGATGTCCGGAAGTCGTTACTCCCCGGTCCCGGGACGGCATATCTACCAGTTCCAGAAACGGACGATCTGGACGTACGCAAATCGCTTCTTCCCGGCCTAGGAACAGGGTACCTTCCCGTGCTAACACCCAAGGAGCAAAGTCTCGCGATCGGTTTGTCCGAGAAGCGATCCAAAGTGCTTCCCCATCCCAACAGTCTCGATGGAATCGATCACCTGACGACGGCAAGCCATGATAACGCGGTGAGCGCCACAACGACACAACCTCCGATCGAGACGACCACCGTCGCTAATATAGCCACCGATCGGTCGACCGGTGATTCGCTCCACAACCAACCCTGCTTCGCCACAAGCGCCCCACTGCAGCTCGTAACCAAAGCGTGACGCTGTGAATGAAAGCTTCGGTGAGCTTTTGAGGATTACCGCATGCCACTGCGGCTATTGCGATGATCCACTTTGGTAGTTGATAAGCGAATGATCTGTAGTTTTGAAAGTTGTTGCCCCACATAAAAACACATCTACACAAAGTCAAACTGATGATGAAAGATCGACACGACCTTGTCGCCACGAGCCGCTCCATAATGGATGCGCGTGCGGGGAAGATGATCTTGTTTAGATGAAGGAAAAATTACCAACCCCAAATATCACCAACGGCCGAAGATGCGCCTTTTCCCCGCGATCGACAGGTAGGTGGTTTGCGTTGGGAAAAAGGCCACCTGGGCATCGTAAAGTACGGTGACAAATTAACTGCTTCCGGTGTGGTGGCCTAATGAGTTGAGTAACACTGGACGACAAGATAAACGGTGTCGCGTTTGACTCGAGGGCTGATTTATGCAAATCCACCCATAAGTGCCTCCGCTGTGTGTTTGGTGGCAGTGGAGCGAGCCACACAAGTCAGGCCGAAGGATCCTGCCCGGCGATGGTTGATGAGGTGTGAGCTGGTGTGCCGGGCTTGTCGCAAACAATATACGCCTACATCATTATGGTTAATATGGTTGATTTGCATGTTTTCTGCACGCCGCGAAGAAGAACGCTCATAATCAGCAATGCTCAGGAAACGAAATGGCTTCGCACCGATAGGCCTTAAATGTCAAGATCACACTCCCGCGCACACACGCCACGCACCGATTTTCTTCGATCAAACTAGATCATCGCTGATCGGAAGAACGAAAGGAAGACACGTGAAAGCAATTGTCATCCTCCCTCAGACCGGTCGTATCAAAATGCAAACTGATCATGCAAAATTAATCAATCGCCATACGCTCGAAAGAACGCTCCTTGCCGTATCGTGAATATCACCCGCCAAAAAAACGAAGGGTACCTATTTTAAGCGTGCACACATTTAGCCAACCCGTTCGGGTCCACCTTCCAACCGCGACCAGGTCCCGACACCTGACCTTTATCGGGAGAACCATTTCCCCCCATTCGCCAAAAGCCATCGGTGTGCGTTGGAAATGTGAAAAGATCATCGACGGCAAAGGTCGAAAAACAAGATCGTCTTTATGCGATCGTTAGAATTCCTTCACCCAAGGGGCCGTTATCTATGTTTCCGCGCAAGGGGAGTTTTTTCGGCATTCTGTCGCCGTTGTCCGTACGCGGTTGTTTGTCCAGAATCCTGTTCCGCACCGTACCGCATCGTCCATCATTAGCGTTTTGCGATAGTACCCATTTTTAGTGGCGTATTTGCATTCGGGTGTTTTGTTTTGCTCTAATTTTACGCAACCTTTAACGGGGTATGCTGCAAAACTCCTGCGAGTCGCTTTTATTTCAGGATTAATTAATATAATGGGTCGCGTTGGGGAAAATAAATAAAACGTTCCTTTCTTATCTTTCATTCAACTCTTTTCACCGTTCGCATTCTGGTTCTTTGTTTCTTAAGTGAGTTCGGCTAAAGATAAGAAAGTATAAAGTATTGTTGAGAGAGATTTGATTTTTCTCGAATAAGTTAATCTCACCCAGTTTTTTTTTAAATGAGGGCCTTTGATTATGCTTCGAGTTTTGTTTAAAAACTTAATAATTATTTTTAGGTTTTTTACAATGATTTCCAGAAATTATACACAAAATTTCTTTCAGTTTTTTTCAGTCAGTTTTTTGTACCAAATATAAGTTGGGAAAATTATTTCCAAGAATAGCATGATTCAATAATAAGTAGTTCTTCTTTTTCGTAAAACTTCTAAACTTTTTTAAAAATACTTTTGGACAATGATTTCTTATTTTACTAAGACAACGACTTTCAATTCTGTCGGATGGCAACTTCCACCTCCTATATAGTATCGATAGTCCATCTTCATAGATCTCTCAGATTGGTATATCCAAATTATTATTTATCATATAAAAGTCTGGTAGAACCGTTTTAAACACTGTTTTAAAGGTTATAAAAGCTTCAATGCAAATACTAAACTTGGATTTACACCTTGTAATCGAATACGTATTTTTTAGTACAAGAAGTATTAAGATTTTTGATGTTTTTAAATCAAAACAAGTATTCATTTATGCAACGTTTCCATGCCTTAATTCTATGCTAAAACATATTTTGCTAGTATTTCCTCTCCACCAAATTCTATCACTTACGCTAAGCAATGACCTTGAACATTCCACACCCCACCGAACGATTTTTAAACAGCGGAATATCGTTCGAAGCATGTATAATAAATAACCCACGATCAATATCTCGAACGATGTCAAATGATGAAAAATAGTCCAAAATTAAAAGCTCACACCTCTCGCATAAACTTGGCCACAAAATTTCAAATGCTCACTAATCCCATTTCCTTGCTGTCATGTAATCTATTAAGTAGTAAACCGTACCCGTCGTGCAGGCTAGGCCTGCATTCCGATGATCTATGATCGTTTGCACTAATTTACTACGGGTTCAACCCTATTAAATGCTACCCTTAAAAAAGGGGAAAATCTTGCCGGTTTTCTTCTTACCACCTCACTCGCTGTGCCGGAACTTTATTGGGAGGGAAAGATTTGAAACCGACATCTTGCCGATGGGATGGCAGCAAACTGGACGCCATAAATAAAATCCCTCTTTAGCCGATGCGCCAACCCCGTGGGCAACCCGTGCCATCACCACCCCGTCGGCCACACCATAAATAACAGCTCAATGTCAACGAGCAGACGATCGTGATCGGGTGGCCTCGCACCGCTACACGGTACACCGACTGAAGCACCACATCACTAATGCATGCACAAACATCTATCAGGTACAACGCCACGCTTACATGTGCCTCCGGAATGGACACTACCGGCTGAACCAGATCGGTAGTGATACCCGAGTTCCACCCGCCCTTATAAACCATCTGGTTTTGGCAGGAGCCCTTTTGCCCGCAAACCGATCCAAATCGATGTCCGAAACCCCAAACAGACAAAATGGTTCAATAAAATACGATGTCACATTATCATATCGTCACCGGTACCGGTGATACTGGAGATGGTTTCATTTTCGGACCCGTAAATTATAGGCCCTACGGGGTTAGACCGGTCCCAAAGCTGATCAACATTCGATCCGGGCCGTAATGATCGTGGGTCGGATTTTTTTCAAATGAGCTGCCGGAATTCACTCTCCCCCTCCTCGAGAAAAAAAAACCGTTGGAGGATTTTAATAATTTTCTCATTAGACAATAAAAAAAAAAAACAAAAATATTAAAATGTCAGCGGCTGGAAATTCTTGCTAGCGTGGAGATGGTGCCATACGGCACGGCAGGGATCCTGTGTGACAAAAGTGCTATTTTTCGGCCAAAAGGGTTCTCTGGCAGCACGGTGACCTTGGTGGATGGATTCCGGATTTTTTAATGGGAGTTTTCATATAGAGCGAGATCTATATTTTCGTTCACTCGCTAAACAACGCAGCACCGTTCGTGGTTCATTACTTATCAACCTCATAAAGACCGCCGGACCGAGCGGTGTCGACGAACGGTCGAGTTGTTTCGGGTGCAACGTCTTGTTTGACCCTTTCGCTTTCGCCACACGGCGAAGGGTGCAACCCTTGTCCCAGCTGCTTAGCAACAATGTCCTGGGCCAATCCGCTCTAATCCACACGCTAAGCTTGATCAGTGTATGCAAACACAGCTGCTAATTATGATATCGGCGGCCATACATAGAGGAAAACCTGCAGCACCATTCTTCCAAGGTCGGCCAGTGGTGGCACAAGCGAGCGGCAAACAGAAGATGAACCACAAAGACAAAGACACGCATAAATTGATTATCATTTCGTTGCGATGGTTTCACGCCGTCGCCTATTCTCCGACGGAACGTGTCACAATGGGGCATTTTTTTTTTCGAATTCCCATGTCGCACCATGTGCTCCACACCCGGTTGAGTGCTTTTAAATCGATCTCATCACGAAACGACCTACCACCTTCAAGCATCAAACGGCGCGATAACACCGCCATCGATCGCGTTGTTCGGTCGGAAATATATCGCTGCGTTTAATCACCGTCACGCGGGCGTCATGGGTTGCGCGAAATCGTGCCACGAATCGAATGCGGAAAACATCATCGCGATCGATAAATGCAAATTTTGATATATTTTTCCATTTCTTGTTCCATCCCATTTTTTTGTTTTGTTTTCGCTTACTAATGGATACTGCTGTGTGGTAGTTCCTTTCTTCCTTATGTATTTTTGTTGTTGCCGCTGGTCCCATCTAAAAAGGTGGTTGTATATTGCCACATTAACGGCCTAGAACATTCCTATCTAATGTGTATAATAGGAGATTTTTGCATTTTTTAATAGGAATTTTTAATAGGAATAAATTTCAAAAAAACATGCTGAAATGTGCAATATGCAGATCTTTAAAGGTTGGAATACAACACCTTGCATACAAGTTCCTGAATAACGATCGTTATTCGAGTAAGTTGCAAGCAATTTTATTTCTCAATATATCAATAAAATGTGGGAAAAATCATTTCTTTTCTGGAACTTTAAAACAAACAAAGAAAGTAGTTAAAAATTCACTTAACGGTCGTTTATTCGATGTTGAACACTAATAATTTACAATAGAACACAGTTCATTTGTGGCAGGATCGTTGTGTGCGATCGTTGGAAAATTTGTTGCACCGTGCGGGGTCGCCCCTCCACGTGAGCGTCCCCACTGACTTGATTTTGACTTGTTGCTCAATCCGACTGCTCCTGCACGCCGTACCCATCCCCGCTAAAGGGAAGTTTACTTTCGCTGCTGGCTCGCGATGTACTCGAGCGAACGAGCGATCGCTTCCGGCGTCGGTGGTGGCGTGGGCAGATGGGCACCCTGCGGCTGGAATCCGTTCTCATCGGCAACATAGTCGACGCGGTACTTCTGGCCATCATCACCGACGTACTCGTAGTAGCCCTTGGCGCGCAGCGTCTCGTTCTCGGTGTTGCGGTCATCGATCTTGGCCGACTCGGCAACCTCGATGTTGTTCTCGTTGGCGTACTTGTAGTAGTATCCGTCGTCGTTGAACTGCTTCACCTGCTCCTTGATCTTCTCGTAACCGGCATCACCACCGCTGTTGCCGAAGCGCGACGCAGTACCCGATCCCGAGCCCGAACCGAAGCGAGATCCACCGGCACCACCAGCACCGCCAGCACCGCCAGCACCACCAGCACCGAAACGAGAAGCACCAGCACCGCCGGCACCGCCAGCACCGCCCGCACCGAATCCAGCCGAACCAGCACCGCCAGCACCTCCGGCACCACCCGCACCGAATCCAGCACCGGCATCCGAACCGAACGAGCTATCGCCACCGAATCCACCAGCTCCGCCGAAACCGCCAGCACCAGCACCGCCTGCTCCAGCACCGAATCGGTTAGCTCCAGCACCTAGCGGAACAAACCCGTGTTATATCCAACAAGTTCTTGGGAAAAGTGGGAATGTCCATCCGACTTACCACCAGCACCACCAGCACCGCCGAATCCACCAGCTGCACCAGCACCGCCGAATCCACCAGCACCGCCAGCACCGCCGAATCCACCACCGAATCCACCGGAACCTCCAGCACCACCGAAACCGCCCGATCCGCCTACCTTGCCCGGGCCTCCCGGTCGGTACTTGCCATCGTCGTACCTGCCGCGACCGTCGGGACGCCAGCGGCCATCATCCCACTTCGTCTCGTAGTACTCCGGATAGTAGCGGCCATCGTTCGGTACGGGAGCCTGGGCCAGAGCGCAGCCAAACATGGCCAATGCCAACTGCACGACGGAGAAACAACCACAACGGATTAGTCACAGGCACACGGTACTGCGGACACTTACTACTGAGGCACCAACCACTTACCAATGCAACACACTTCATCGTGTCTAATTTAATTTTCCACACGCTTTGTACGGGGGGGTGAGATTGGATTGTTGGACAACTCGTAAGCTGTTGCACTTTCACTGCTCCTTCTCCCTTAGGCTTAGACTGTGCCGAAAGCAGAAGAACTAATGTTGTAGCATCTTCGCGCACGCGTAGCTTTTATAGTACGATTTAGCCGAAATGTGCTCCGAAACGGTGAACGAAGATTCTGCGCTCCAGCATCGCTTCTTTCAACCTGTTCCCCTACCCACCCTCTCCCCCCTGTTTCCCCAGTATCCTTCCCATAGAAGACCAAGAGGACCAACACACACGCGCGCGCGCCCCAAACCAGATAAAATGACCAAAGCCATATAGCAGCCAAACAGTCACGCCACACACAAGAACTAACCATACGGCAGCAGCAACAACAGCAACAGCAAATCCACACATATCTACACTTTTTGGATCGTTTAGCAGCCAAAATCCGTAAAGGGGATGATGCGACGAACTTAACCCCACTATCGGGCACTATCGGGCCGAAATGGTACATCTCACTCTCCCTCTCTCTCTCTCTCTCTCTCTTTCCAGCGGTGTCGTTTGTTTGCGCTCGCACGGCGAAAAACAAATGTCCCCGCTCGATGTCTCCGCAGGATCGCACGCGAAGAAGCCACCTGATCTACATATAATATCAATTATAATATATTATATCTCGTCCAGTCGCGCCACCCGCTCCGAACGAAAGCGAGAGTGGGATGGAAATTTAGGGGGCCGGCGAACAAACAAAAACACACACATATACCCCAAAACCAACGTTACGGTTCGGTGGTTGGGGCGTACATTTCGGGAATGCTTCGGCAAGGATGCTCCGGTTCGTTCCACGGTCAAGTCCTTGAACCACAGCACCAAAGGGGGAAGTTGATCTTGATTCTCTTTTGCAAATGGTCGGGAATCTTTGACGGGATTCGGATGCGCTACGAGAGAGAGATAGAGAGAGCAAAAACAGGCCATGTGGGTGTTTGGCTTCATTGAACTTTACGGTACACGGGTTTTGCATTTTAGCGAGCGTTTAACATCGATTTCATTCATTCCGTCCGGGAGACAATGGGTGCAAGTTCACACGTTTCGGGACGATGATCGGGCGGGCATAAACGTTGCATGTAGAACCGATTCCCAGATTCGGGAATGAAGTGTTAATCATGTTGTTAGAGTTGTCGTTACTGTTTATCAAAACGTTAACCTTCTAATGCATCTCCCGAATCCAATAGGGCAAACATAAGGTCACTTTTTGGTGAGTTCTTTAGACGGGGAAGAGTCTGATCCAAGATGTTGTTTTTTCTTTTTGAGAAGATGATCATATAATTAACCTTTTCTTTAAAGATGTTTTGAAGACGAAGGATCAACTAACCAGTATTCCATGGTGCTCTGTTTTAAAGTTCAGCGTAAGAAATTTGAACTGACACGCCAAAAGTCAAGATTTGCTTATCAGTAGTCACCTGGGAGTCTTTAAGTTTTTAATGTCAGTAGAATTTAATTTTGCTAAGGTCAACCATTAGAACAAGACATTATGGAACCCCTGTTTTGTGTTCCTTCAAACAACATTTCTTTGTCACATCGTCAAAACCTTTAATGAAATCTGTTTGTGAACTAACAGTTGAAAATTGGGGAACTTAGAGACGATATTAATCGCTTAGGGCAACCTTTGTTCAGTGGCTACAAGCTGAGATGTACTAAAAAGATAAAAAATATGGAACACTAAACTTTCGCTTAACGACAACATTTGTACGTTAATGACAACAATATGTGATGCATTATGAAGTTGAAAACAGGGAAAATAGAACATCCATGTGAGGTAATACAATTCTGAACTGAGAAAAAACAATGCCAAAGTGTTAAGATTGGTTGCGGCAACATTAGACCATGAAACAATTCGATTCGTTACTTTTAGAACAAAAAAGTGCACCACGAATTTGACATTTTATCTGAGCGATGTTGCCGCAACATTTTCATAGACTCGGCTTTAAGCAAGGGTCTTAAATGAGGTCCTATAAAAACATAACGGCAACTTTTGCTCAATCTATGTAAATCCAAAATATAGAATAATCGAACTTACGAGAAAATTTAGTATTTTTTAATAGCAGCTATCTGGATTAGGTATATGAAATTTTTTTAGAAAATAGAACTAAAAATTGATTTAAGGTTAAATATTGTTACGACAGCTTAAGCACGTGATACAAATCGATTTGTTTCTTTTTATACAAAAATATAGACGCTGTATGAATCTGGCATTTCATCTAACTGCTAATGACAGCTAATGTTTCCGAAACATTTTCATAGAACCGGCCTTAAGGTAGGGAAAGGTAGCATTTTTTTTAAATACCAACTAGCTGATATGGTCTAGGTGAGGTCTATAAAATATAAAAATGGAACATATCACTTACATGTGAGACAATACAATTCTAAACCGAGAAAATACAATGTTACGATTTGTTGCGGCAACATAACTGAGTAACTTGTGAACAGGGATATTGGATTCTCGTGTCCCGGAAGATAGCTTTAAGGCGTGTTCTGATAGATCATTCTCATTCGTTTTTTGTCGTAACGATCTACAGGGATTGGCTTAGAAGACCTTCTTTAACCACATTGCCGGATAGTCAGTCTCAGCTAAAGAAGAACGGTCCGGATGAGTTTTTGGTACCGTTTCTATGATGTAAAAGATCCGGTGCCGTTACCACTGCCCTACCGGCATCCTAAAAGACATTTTAAAATTTGTCTCATATATTCAAATACTATCTTCAAGAACCCAAAGCACGGCGTGACCTTCTGGCGAATTTTCTTTCCAACCCACTCCATTAAGTTGTCAGCGACGACATCGATGCTGCGGGTAGTGCAATAAATTTCGCAAGCTTTTTATTGCTCCTACCAAGTTTTTCTTCGGCAAGCCAATTGGGAACGGAAGGAATTGTATAAACATGTTCTACTTTTCATTCTGTCTTACGTGTTCTCGTTGGGGTTTAGTATGCAAATAGCTGTTACTTAAAATTGTTTTCGCGACTGTGCTTAAAAAATCTTTCCTTGTTGTATTAAGGTTTCTTCTCCTGAATTTAATAATACAACCCTGTGCGATGTTGGGCATTAATTTTAGGCTCCTTATGGATTTATTCATCCAAAGCTCGATGGTTAGGCCTGTATATAGCGAGCCACTCCGGATGGGTTTTTATATTGATCCACTCGTATAAGGATCCTTAAAAATACTCCTCACAAACTAAACAGATTTTACAGCTATCTGCATCTATAATTAACAGCTTTATTTGTGAGAATATGTATATAAGCCGCGTGACAAGAATACCGTCGTCAATTCTTATATCACTCAACCGAACAACAAATGCAGGCAAAGAATATCCGAGACTGTTCTCTTCGCGATGCTGACCGGCGCCAGTCCATCCATTTAAAACCTTCTCGTTCGGTGCACGGTGGTGGTTTGCCAACGAGTTTCGCCAATAATTTGCATCCGACAAGGGACACCATCGTTTTGTCCATCGCCTTGACACGCACCCGGGAGATCGGTGACCGGAATAGGGTAGGTTTTTTTCTGTTAATTTCTTCTCCCCTCATTGCTCTTCCGTTCATCTCTTCCCCTACGAGACCGGGCTTGTTTTGCAAAATATTCGCAGGTTCATGCAGAAATTTATCGAAGCGTCACATTCGTACGGGTTGATTCCGGATGCGGGCGTACAATGCCAGACCGGCCGGCGTGGCAACCTGATCGATCGGCATTGATCGGTTTTAAAAATTCTTCGTCCAAAACCTCCCATGACCTCTGGCAATTTAGACGACAGGTTAGTATAATGCCGCTTATGCTAGTACACCGAAGGCAGGGCCACATACCAGCGCCTACTTACGATCGCGCTGGAGTGTGTCCGAACGAAGTGGACCCGTTTATTGTAGGTTGCTTTTGGAGTCTTCCCCTAGAATCCCACACACACAGCACTGGCCATAAATGATCGAAATCGAAATGATGAAACGTTATTCAAATTACACACTCTGGACAAGATTAGATAGGAGAAGTGATACATTTGTGAGAAATATTACCACACACTAAACACATTAATGGAATGGTGTTTATCAATTTACATTTATTGGATCTGTTTGATCATCGCAATACATTCGATCATTAATAGCACATTTCGGAGCACAACATTTCGATGGCGATTTTTTAATATTTTTTGTAGCAAATTGTTATGTTTTAGTGATTATAAAAAGATACAAATAATGCGCTGTACTGGTTTCAAAATATTTTAAATATTGAATAGCTCATCTCCAACATTAAGATGACTCATTTCCACCCGAATGTCGATATCTGTTACCATCCTCAACAACACCAGAATGATGTCACCCCCAAGCAACCTGGTTTGATGTATATTAAAATAATTAAACATATTTTATAAATTTTTAAATTAGCTTTATGCCAAAAAAAGGCAAAACATAATTTGCCATCATTCCTTCGCACATTCCTAGCGCATTAATTTATGCAACATCCGCCAAAAAAAAAAAAAACAGCCAAAACGATTTCAGTCAAAACAGTATAAATATCCGTGTCCGCCTGTACGACGCGCTTTAATCAGTAAGTTACAATTAATTTCCCACATCCTGCAACCGTGGACCTCCCGCCAGGTGACGAAATGTTTGCCGGTGACATCGGTGGAGAAAAGTCTGTCACCCCAGTCCGCTACTAACGATACCGAATCCGTCATCAATCTGTTAATTACGCGCAAACACACACACACATCACGCGAACGTTTGGAATGCCACGGATGGCATTAGCACGCTGATGTGTCCCCGGGGCCTGCAGTGGCCGAAGGTTAGCGCGTTAACAAAAAAAAAGGAAAACATAACAAACCCCAGAATCAAAGCCACGTACGCAAAACTGGAAAAACTGGACAAATTTAACTGGCGGAACAGCACGGGACATCTAGTGGAACCGATCAAAATAAAATCGAATCCCGGCCGATACGGTCGGTTTACGGCAGAGGTCGGCACAGACACGAGTTTGTGCAGTTCCGTATGCAAATTGGGCCCGGCGGCCCGCCGCATCTTCCAACCGTATGCGAATCTTCCTTTTGTGTTCGTCCCGCACTACCGATCCGTTCTAAGCAGCAGCAGCGAAAATGGCCGGGATGGTAGAAACATTATCTTCACTTTCGATATTTTTCGGCACACAAACACAGGCACACGCGCCACGGAGGGGAGGGCGTATGATAAGATGGCGGAGCATCTGTAGGAATTCGACCGAAGGCAAATATGCAAATCTTCCCATGCCATAAACGCCAATATGCTCTGAACTCGTTTCTATGCCCCAGCACGATCGATGCTTTGTTTTAGATGGCTTTTCAGACCATCCCCCACTTCCCCCCCATCTCTCTCAGACACCCTACACTCCTCACGTCCTCCACGAGCTAGTTGTGGGCGATCGTGGAAGTTTGTGGAGCACTCTGTAGACGGGTGGCAGGGAAGTCTAAGAAGTCCGAAATGGCGGTGAAAGAGCATGGCGCAACCGAATGCGCCTTTGAACCAATTCTTGTCACCCAACCTTAATCTTCACGCAAGAAAGAAAACAAAAAGTCGATCGTCCAAGTTGACAGGCAAATATCAAGCGCCTCCAGCAGCGGCCTGGACCTAGATGACCTACGCCGGATCGGTATTCAAATATCGGCAAGGCGATAAAATTCAAAGTATTAACAGACGCTTCGCGCACGCTGATAGCAGCGTGGACGGTGGACGACACTGCCCACGGTCGATGACGACGCCATGCCGAACAAGACATGGCACCACGGCTCCTATTTCATCATCGTCCCCGGGTGATTGGGTCCGGTTCGGCTGGTAAGACGATCGCTTCCGGAAAACCAGTTTCGAGCGGGCACCCAGAACGCACCAGTTCGGGTGTCGCCATTCTACCGGTTTTTTGTTTTCTGCTGAAAATAGATCAGACACCGTCGTTTAATGTCGCGCTCCCCGATATTCCCGAAACAGGATATTGCAAACTCCCCGGTCGAATGGTCGAAACCCTGCGAAGAGGCAAAAGAAAACAGCCAACTGTTTTCCATTTTATCGTGTACCACCGTCATCAAATTGAAAGTTCTCATTTTAATGCTCTCATTTTCATCGCGCTTTCGGGAAAAATAACAACCCCGAACATGTGAGCCAGTTTGGAAGCAACTGTGAGAAGGACAGGACGATAATGCAGTGGGGAACTTTTATCGAGCGTTACGGCTTCCAAAAATTGAAATGAATGGAAGTTTATGGGTTTTCCAATGGATGAAACCGTACGTCACCCGATGCATTCGCGCGTATCACCGGGTCGATCGCCATTCGCTGGTTAAAATACATTTTTATGGTGCGATGTTGCACGGAAAATGTCATCCAGCGTTAGTCACTAGCAGTAAGGAGTGACAGCCGATTGGTGATAGTAATCGAAAGAAAGGAACACAACATGTTTCCTTGACGGAAGGCAAATTTGCATACATTGAGAAGAACATACGGCAGAACATTGTGCTAGCAAACAAGCGACGAACCTTTTTTCCTACACATTATGGAAGATTTCTCATGTAAGCTGGCTTTATTCATCTTTGTGCTTTTATCTTGTACCAAAGCACAAATGCTTCTTCCAACCCTACTAATGGATATGTTCCATTTGAGCACGTTGTAATAGGCTCATCTTTCGTTCGATTCAGGCTGTTTAGAATGATTTGTGGTTATGAAGCGTATAATGCTGAAATATTTTACCTGTAACCATTCGCGCAGCCTATCCTAGTTTCCCCATAATAATCCTCTAGGGCTGCTATGTTGCGATTGCTTGCGTAGAGTGCTAATTCGATTATATATGATCCATAGTGATTAGCATAGAAGTGGTACGCGTTAAAATCGCGTGGAAAGGGCAAAAACATCGCACGGAAAAGGGGGGGTTGAAGCGATGAAAGCTTTATCTCTACCAATGAGGTGGAAAGGGAAGCTTTTGAGTTGTGTGCAAGAAGAATTTGGCTTGCGGATTGTATGCAAGCTGATTCCAGATATTTGAAGTGTTGGTTTAGAAATTTTTAGTTTCAGTTTTATGAGTTTTTTGAGTTTGAGCCATTAATATAGCTGAATTTGTATGAATTTATTTTGTATGAATAGCGGCACCGGTCTTCAAACGGCAAGGATCGAGCTTCAAATCCCTTCCGGACCGTTCCAACGTATCACTGTTTGACTCCTATTAGACGAAGATTGATTGCTATTAGTTTTGATTTCTAGTTTGCTCATGCAATTATTCAAACTTGTTTCCACGGTTTTTTTTTCTGGTTTTCTATTTTTGGTATCAATTTTCTATTTTAATGTTTTTTTGTGTGAAAAATTTTGCTTTTGAATAAAGTAATTTCATCGTTTTCTATTGTTCTGTTAACGAGTGATAAATTTTTACTTTTATTAAATTAGTTTGTATTTTTTTCTTATTTATCTTTGTGTGTCAGCAAGTATTAAATTATTTTGTTATTTTTCTTTATTTTGTGTTTAACTTATTAGCTCATTTTACCTTTTTTTCTATATTACGACCAGACCGTTTGAATAAAGGTGGTTTGTAGTCTTCTTACAAAGTGCAAAAATAATAGAAACTTCATATACTTGAGGCAGAAGTTCTCTAGCACTAATCCGTACCATTCTTCTATTCCCAACCATCTTTGACACTTACTTTTGATATTTATAACTATCAATGCCTCCATCCACCAAAGCAATGAGCTTTCCTTTCCGTCAACGAACGGTATGTGTGTGTTGCACTTTTGCATAAACGATCGTTATTTAAATGTCAACCTAAACACCCGACATCTTCACCCGAACAAATTGTCACCTTATTGCGTCAGTTGAAGAATTAATCATGCATCTCCTCCGCTACGTCTGGTATGCGTTACCCGTTGTCCCCGGGTCGGGAGATCAGCACCGCAGCATCCACTGGAACAGCGTGGATCGATCAAACGCTTAGCCTTTCCATTTCGCTGCGTACAATCGGTATGAGATGTCACATGATCGATGCGGTGCTTTCGGCGTGACAGTGACGATGATGATGATGATGATGACGATGCGTGCTCTTCTGCTTCGTGTTGGGTGAATGGAAGCGATGCAAATTTATTGCCAATAGTAGACACACACGGTAAAGACGCTATCTTTACGTTAGGAGCTGCGCCAGGGACATTTTTTGTTTTGTTTTGCATATTATAAGTGTGAGTGAATGTATAATAATATCGGAACATGTTAATTAGATCATTCATTCATCGACAAATGATCTACATAAATGCCTAGCTACAATTAATTTACATTTCATGGGCAACCACAAAATGAAGAACATTTAAACAGGCGCTTCAAAAAATCACTTTCGCCTACAATGTAATCAAATGGGCAACGTCAACCCATTTCATTCGACATATTCACCCACGGAGCGCACCGGGCAAGGTGTTAAATCATGCATCTAATCACCGTTTTCACTGAAAATTCTTTCCCTTTCCCTGTTCGAAACGCTGTCGAATGCATTTGTATATTATTTCGCATGATGTATGGTTAATGTCTTACCGGCTAGAAGAATGCAACGCACATCGGGCCGATGCCGAACGCATCTATAAATACAGTACACCGGTGGTTCTATTCTTTCATTAGTATCCACTATCAGCTACCGTGCTGGGCTAGACCACACCGACGTCATACCGGTTCAGTACGCCGCTAGCATCCAGGCTGCAGTGTTTGTTTCCTCTTGCACCATTCACCAAAGCTGTGGGAAAGTTCTCTTCATCATGAGATTTGTAAGTAACTTCCTTTCCCTTCCTTTATTTTTCATTTCAATAAATGAAAGTGAAATTACACTATTCCGTGTTGGAATAAAATCCTCTTTAGTGACCCGTTTTTTTTTGGGGGAAGTGCGTTGTGTACAATGTGTGTGTGTATGGTTACATGAAATGATGTTTAAAAAAAGCGAAAAACTCACCGATCGCCGATGGCAAACGAAACCAGATGGTGTAATTACGACACCTACCGGAAGGAAGTGAATTCCGCGAAAAACAAAAACAAATTGCCAAAAACATTATTTTGCATCACCGGCACAGAGCAAGAGTGGGAGGTTAACAATTTTACCACGAAGAAGGAAAAGCAATGAGAAAGTGCATTGTAGCGGAGTGAGTGCATTACCTTTATGACTTGTAATGAATTATTTACAAGCGAAATGAACCGATCCATGCTTTCGTTTTGCTTTACATCTAGATCGTTGAATTTTAATATTTTGTTTGAAAATTATTGGATGAGCATTTTAACACAATTTATTTACCACGGTTCATTCCTTTCCAGGAAATTGTTCTTCTGTTTGCCTGTGCATCAGTCGCGCTGGCCGCACCCCAAAGGTCAGACGCCGAGGCGGAGATCATCCAGCAGGAAAACAACATCGAACCGGACGGAGAGTACAAGTACAGGTAAAGCCGAAGCCGGTCTGCCCATTTCCGCGCCGTGTTATAACACGCATCGCACCAAACTCCCCCCAGCAAGTCACCCGAAAATTTGCATATCAAACAAAACGAACACAAAACGTGTGAAAATGGCACTCGGTTCGCTAGCAATTGGAATAGCAGCAAAACACACCGTGGCCACCCTACCAAGCGACCTGCAATTGAACCGCGTAATTATCGCTATTCTTTCGCCTTTTGCCACGCGGCAAAACGGGGGAGAAACAATTAGCTTCATAATGGAAGATTTGATTACGATAATTGGGAAGGTGTGTTGTGCGGAGTCGTACTTCCCGAAGTATTTTTTTTCTCCTCTTTGGTTCTGATGCTTCCCGTTGTTCGTACGGTGTTTGAAGTTGTGTGAAGTATGCATCCCGCCAAAGATATTAGCACATTTCAATGGCGCGAAATGTTAGCCCATAGCGCACAAGCGCGTTTTTTCTTTCTCTCTCTCTCGCTTGGGTTTTTCTGCATGCGTCACGATCACAACGATGCAACATTGTCGGATCACTCTCGCTTTTGCTTCATCTCAACCATCTCTTCCCCCTTTCCCCCCTTTTCGCGTTACACAGTTACGAAACGGCCAACGGTATCCGAGGTAAGGAATCGGGAACGCTCAAGCGTGCCAGCAGTCCCGACACGAGTGATGTAATTGTGGCGGCCGGTTCTGTCAGCTACACCGCACCGGACGGCAGCTTGGTCGAGCTGAGCTACACCGCCGATGACGAGAATGGGTTTCAACCGTCCGGTGACCATCTGCCCACGCCACCACCCATTCCGCCCCAGATCCAGAAGGCGCTCGAATATCTGGCCAGTTTGCCACCATCGAACAGACGGCGCTAAGCTGTGTCCGTCCCGTCATCACGCAAAACCCGGCCAATACTCAGCGCAAACCCAAAAAAACCCTTTCTACACACAAATCACATGCACACCCGTTTACAAGAAGCACAATGGCTTCTCGAACCGTGATCTTTTCCGATCGCACTTAGGCTTACGACTATCAAACGCGTAATAAAGCACGCACATTGAAAAAAAAAGTTGGAAGGTTTCCGAACGGCAATACAATTACTAGAACTCATTCTGCCAATCAAATAAAACACTTGAGACACACATGATGACGACGAAATTCAAAGGCGTATCTGCTATCACATCTACAGGGTCAAATAGTGTGTAAATCACTAGGAAAATCAAGAGCTCTATTATTATAACTATTATGGAGAAGTTTTTAGAGAAAAAGGCACAAAATGTACATAGTTTTCGGCATCAATCCTGGTCACGGCACCACCAATCACCCTGTGGGTTCAAATCCTACTGTAATAAGAATACAATAGTTCTGCCTAGACGATTAAATTCGAATTCTTAGACAATAGGGGATAAATTTTTTGAAAGCCCTAAACAATGTTATGCCAAACTTCGCAAAATCCATCTCTCAAGAGAAGAGGGCGAAAACCTTGAAAGAAGGTTGTGGTCCCAACACCATTAATTTGTTATCTGCTCTGAAAGGGCGAACCTGGCATTCAAGTTAACTTCATCGGAATCGGAAGCATTTACTGAAAACCGATGGAGCGAGGTGGGAGCTAGAAGGGTCTCCTATTAGTCCTTCAGGCAATGCGACACTCTTCTGGGGGCTTAGTGACCGACTACTCCATTTAGTACCACTGAATCCGTCGCTGGTCTTAGACGACTATAAAAGAACATCAATTGTTTTTATAACTTCAAGTTCAAGTTTTCTATCAATTCAAGAATTTCGTACTTGGAAGGAGATATGTAAATGTTTGTAACTAGTGAAGAAAGGCATTTTGTTCAAAAAGCTATAATATATCATCGAAAACTTTAAACAATGTATAATGAACTACTGGTTCCGGAATCAGAGCATACAACAATATGATATATCCTCTGCGAGGTTAGACCATTACCAATATTCTAGATGAATCCCATACGATCATGTGTGGCATCAGTCTTTCAATGACTTGGTATGTCACCAGAGGAGAACGAAGCCCATTAGATGCCCTAAGCCCCAATAATAGGTGGGGCTCCCACAAGTAATCATACCACTTGAACTGAGACGGATCTGACTACACAAATCGTGGAGATGGGGATTGGGCTGAGTTGACGATCTTCGGTATTCCATTATGAAGAATATTATGAATTTACGTTTAATACATTTTGATACATGGCAACTCATATTCATGGAAGCTTTAACAGCATTATGAAAATTGAAGACCACGATTGGGCTATACGTGACTCCTCGGAGTCACTCAACCGACTGGGCGCCTGGTATCGTGTTATCCACCAAAAAAGCCCTTCAACTTGAAGCGCTTTTGACTTTTTTCACACGTGACTAGTCATAAACAATTATTGAAGTCATAGAGAATCACTCAGAAATTATTTAATAAAACAAGCGAAAAAGCAGTTTTATTACACGCCAATTTATCGCACAACTGCCTGCTGCATTCACTTAGTCAAACATGCCACTCTCCGTCTAGAACTTCCGGCCCGGCCCTTCCTTGCTCGGTGGCAACGTTGCCAGATGTGCCAGGGCACGAGCAATCGGTGCAGGAACTGGTGGTGGCGTGGGCAGATGATCACCCACCGGCCGGTAACCATTCTCGTCCGCTATGTACGAGATGGAGTACGTTTTACCATCATCACCCTGAGGAGAATGGGAGTGATCGTTAATTTGAAGAACGTTTTTCCTAATGAGGAGATATTGGGATAGGTCGTGTTCTACCTGATAAGTGTACTGGCCCTGCGATGCCGTCCCGACCTGATTGTTCACCACAATCTGCTGACCGTCCTGGGCGGCACGTGTTCCATCGCCACCCTCGTAGCTGTACCGGAACTTCCCGTCAACTTCGAGCACATTTTCCAAATTCACTATGGGAATTTCCTTATAGCGGGGCAACGATTGTTGCTGTTGCAGCTGCTGCTGATGCGCCTGCTGCTGATGCTGCTTTTGCGCTCCAATCACACTAAATACGGCCAATAGCACCACCGCCTTCAACATGATGAACGAAACGTTTTTGCGCACACTAGTCACAGGGCTCGTTCTCTGCACTCTGCACGACAGCTGCTCGATTTATGACGAACGATCAAAAGGACCACTGGAACTGCACCTAAGAATGGGCCAGCACGAGACTTTTATAGCACCCCAAACAAACACTCACACACACAGTGTGCCAGGTACGGGTCGCGCGGTCTGGCGAAAGCGTGGCGCAATGCAATAGAATCCCAACGCTGAGACCCACGATCCCACTCGGGGGGCCGAATTAGACGCAGACAGCCATGCGGCCCCTGAGTGAACGCCCTGCCTTCACTGCACCGGGATGGTCGGTGAACCCACCCCCAGCCTAAATGGCAGTTCGTGTGCGCAATGCGGGGATAGTCTTCTTGTTCTCTGCGACCTCCTAACTGGAGCCAAGCGCTAAAGAGCTGCAGATTCTCATAAGCTGGCCGGCTTTAAGCTTTATTTTTTCTCGTCTTCTTCTTTTCATTCCTCAACCAACCCTGCCAAACATACTTCGTCATCGGAAACTCAATCCGTGGGCCAGTCGCGAGACGAGAGCGTGATCCAACCCTTAAACCCAATTAATAGTCCCCATGTTCGTTCGCTCGCTCACTGCCTTTGGTGGGCCACCCCGAAAACTGCTCGACTTTCCTACCGAAAACCGCAGACCAACACACCACCACCACGTGGATATGGGGCACACATTCGAAGGGCTCAGTTGTAGAGATTCACTTTGCGAGATTCACGCGAGCCCGTACTGCACGAACTAAACAGCCAACATTTTGGCCAATCCCGGCTAGTGGCACACTGCTGTTAGGGGAGGGTTAGGGTTTGCTCGGGAAATAAAAGGTTTCGCAATATCCTCGCAACGAACGGTAAGATCACAATGGGAATCGAGCCAGCTTGTGGGTTTGGCTGGTTTGCAAAGCATAGTGCGCTGTCCGAAGGGTAAAGTGCAACGAACAAAAGGTGGATGTATCCATCCTTCGTCCAGCAGCACTGGGCAGCATTGTGGGTAGATGTGAGGAGAGTGGAAATGTTTTCTAGATTATATACTTTTTTTAAGGCATCGAAAACATAAATATCACAGTTAATTTACTAATAGAAGGAATATTAGCTCACGTTTTTGCCTATTTTTCTGTAATTCTAAATATTAAAAGAAACTGTGTTCTCTTATAAACTGAGCCTTTTTTCTGAGGATTTTCACAAATGTTGTAATAAATATTATTTCCAAAATAAAATCGTCTTCTGCCTAACTCCGTTTCTTGATGGTACAAGATTGTTTTTGCAAGATATGTAGAGAAGTAAATTAGAAAAATGCACAACAGTTTCAAAATATTATAAATTAACATTCAAAACCTTTCTAAATCACAGCCACAGGTTCCACAGCCATTGTTAATCATATCTCCCAAATACCTCAACCCAAAACCGAGACTTGAAATAAACAAAGCCACACAGTCACTCAGCCAAGCCTCAAACCTGTTGCACAAACATGTTAACCCAGACCCTGTATTCAGTAGTTGGTATCCGAGGATTCCCTAGCCTTTCCCTCCCCATCAGATCATTAGAACATACTGTCTCATAGGTCACTTTCAAACTAGATCGAACAGCAATTCTACATATTCTACATGAACTTCGGGACTTCGGAGATCATTGATGGAGATCACTACCCTATCCTTCTTCCCCCTTCCTGATTTCTTCATCTGATTCAAAGCCAATACGATAGTTCTGATATTGGAGACTGGACTTCATTCCAATTAAGGCCTCCAAAGAGCTTCACCCACCACTAAGTCACCATTACTTACTCTATCTCCAGCACCCAAGTTAGACTCACTGGATGAGTATCTTTTAGAGTCCTCATTTAGAATAGGTTGGCAGGATTCCCCAGGGAATTATTTTATACTTGTAGCGTTTATGTATGAGTACTACATAAATTCCTAAGGGTTTTAGGATTCTTCCAGTGGTCTGGTACAAAGTACAGCAAAAAAAACTTTCATACTCCATTTTGCACTTGCACTGATGCACCAGCTTTGCTCCATTTTATGTTCTCTCCCGCACCCTTCGTACCCGAACCCCTCTGTTCATTCCAATACGGCGCACCTCAGTTGGTTCCAATGATCTTCTCCTCTCTGCTATCAAATCATTTAATACCTCGTCCCATCTTTTTAAACCCCCCATCCCCATTAATATCCTCTTCCTTAGAATCCTTCCAACACTCTTTCTCTAGCAGTTAATTATTCGAGTTTCTTAAATAGTTTAGGTTAGAAATTATTGTTAGCTTAGACTAAGGTTAGACTAAGAGGTCTGGTATAGCCATAGGCTGGTTGGTGTTGGGGAAAAAATAAATAAATAAATAAAATACGTCCAAGTCCTTAGAATTGTATGCATGAAGAACCTTGGTTTCCACGCAAGGAAGGCGATAGTAAACACATCCCTATCACTCCCAAAACCTTCGATAATATCAGTTGAGTATGCATTTTCACCTTCCCCCGAAAAAATAAGCTTGCCTTGAACTGAAACGACTTGAAAATGTGTCTGCAAATTTCACGCATCCATCCATCCATCCAGCCCGGCCAGCAGAAGGTCAACGAGGATGCATGCTAAAATGTAAAGCAAAGTGTCGTTCGGTGGAAAAAGACAAATTCCCCCACCACCCTGCCGAATCCGAATGTCCAGTGTGGAATGTAGTACGTGCAATGCTTTTTCTCTAACGCTCAAACCATTGAAAATCAATAGTACACGCGAGCGCGCGCATGTGTGTGACTGCAGTGTGATGAGTTGAGGTCGCAACGGTTCGAGAAAAAAAAACCGTAACGTCAGAGTAAACACACACATACCACACAGATCTTGCCAAATATGTACTAAATGACGAAAATTAAACAAATCCACCCGGAGACCTTTCGCCGTACCGGGTTCCCGCACGGTTGGCGAACGGGTGTACAACACCATCCAGCACGCCATGGAGATGGTCAGTGCAAACACAATCAGATGATCTAGTAGCTGTATAAAAGCCTATCGGCCGATGGCTCTAATCGTCAGTGTTAGCTCGCTATCTAAAACATAAACGCCCAACAGTGCCATACAACGTGATAAACCGTGACATTCCGTTCAAGTGCACCATGAATTCCCTGCTCGCTCTGGTGGTTCTGATGGGGGCGGCCGTATATGCAGCGCCGGCCGATAGTGACGCCCAGGCGACCATCGTCAGCCAGACGTCGGATGTGCAACCGGACGGATCGTTCAACTATGCGTAAGTGTCGAAAGGACACACCCTTTTGTTTTTTGCTAAGGTCCATCTGACTGATTTACTCTTCTCCGCAACGGGTAGGTTTGAGTCGGCAAATGGAATCAAGGTTGAGGATCAGGGCACGATCAAATCGATCAAGGTACCGAAGCTGGACGAAACGGGCCGACAGATCGGGGAGGAGGATGTGCAGGTCTCCGTCCAGACTGGTTCCTTCCAGTACACCGCCCCGGACGGCCAAATCTACACGCTCAGGTGAGAAATGTCACCAGCTTACATAAAAAACCTCCATCCGCGAAAAGTCGCTCAACCGATCGTGCTAATTCCCTCCACAGATACATCGCGGATGAGAATGGATTCCAGCCCCAGGCGGACCATCTTCCAGTTGGGCCGAGTGTTTAAAAAATCCCCGGCACCGTAAGAAAAGTGGTTAAAATACTCAACAACAGCAAGCATGTACATACGACTACGATCTACCTGCACGATATATGGTGTAATACAATAAAAAAACAACGAAACGAATCCCCAGTTCCAGCAAACTCTTCCGGTCCGAAATTTGTGTATCGAACAATTCTATCGGCCCGGTGATCGGTGATGATTATCTAACGATCCCGTACGTATCATAAGTGCCGGCACAAATTGCTTCCCGCCGTATGCATGTATGCATTGTGCGCGAGCGAAGCGTTTGACGAAAATGATCTAACGCCATAATGATAAGTTGCGGCTGCGATGGGGTCGTAGCCACAAATGCACGGTCTCCGGCGCCGGCATCGTTATTATGCAATCGATTCCACCCGACCACCCGATCACTTCCGAATCGTGGTGTGGGATCACCCGATCGCCGAATAGCGCCATTAGTCCAGCGGCGAGTCAACGATCGGTTGATCGATCGGTTGAACGAACGCAACATTATCCGGTTCGGGGTTGCAGGGCCGCACAAAAAAAAACCAAAACAACAGCAGCCACAAAAAACAGGCTTTCAAGTTCAGAGATTAGGATCTTCGCAGCGATCAAAACAATAGCAGACTTTCCCCATCTTTACATCCTCCGGACGGAGTAGAAGTGCACCACGCTGCACAATAGAGCCCACTAAATAGTGGGTAGCGTGAAAATAGTAGGCTTACTGGTCCCGGTTCCGGTGATTCGAGCGGTTTCACTTTTCCTTTCCAACTGAACCGGCATTGGAAAGAGTCCCGCTGGAAAGTGAGCAAGAGCTCAACGTGCGGTCAAACGACGAACCCTGGCGTGTTCCGATTTGTATGAAAACATTACTGGTGCTCACTATTGCTTGGGGCGATCACAACAAACGTTTAGTTTTGTGGCCCCTTTCGCTTTTCCCTTCCACCCTCTCCCCTTCTACATCTTCAAACCCAGGGCTTTCTGGATTGTTGGACACTGGATGAACTTTACCATCTACTCCGCAATACGGCTAGCGCAGAAATATATTGAGGGCGTTGTTCGGTTGAACTATTTTCAGCCTAACATCACTCTACCCGAAGGAGAGTTGTTTTGTTGCCTCTCTCTCTCTTTCTCTCTCAAGAAAAATCATCCGAATTGTGCAATCCGACCCGGTAAGGAAATTGGATTGCATCACAGGGACTCTGATGCAGAGACAGCGTCTTCTGAAGTCTCTGCGCGTGTGCCATATTTCTGTTCCGATGCGATTATTAACTAATTGCCCATTCGTGCCCAACCCAAATGCCACACCCGAAAATTAAGGTTGACATTTCGGGGACCTGTGATGCAAGCTGTTGTGATGTGTAAAAAAGATATTAATAAATTGTTTAGTAAATGAGTTATAAATTGCATCTTTTTTTTTGCAAATGTTAATGAGTGCAAGATGTGAAGATTGCTAAGTAAATTGGGCAACAAAAAGCCAGGTCGAAGAACTGGCAGTGCAAACAACCTCACAGATCAACCTACATTCTTACCAAGGGCATCTAACCTTTCAAACTCATGGTCTCTGTCCCTGGTAGTTCCAACACAGCAGCATCCATAAGCAGAAAAAGGGCTCACCAGCTTCTGCTTGTTCTGCAAGAACGGAAGATCGTACCGTATCGATCAAGTGGAACTCTTCTGCTTCTTCTCTGTCTTCGATGCATTTCATTTGTTGTATATCTGTACGGAACCATCGGCGCATGACCCGGCGCCGGCTTCTACCCACTCGCCCCCGTAATGAGGATGGTGCAATGTGCATACAGGTGGGTGGGTGTTTTTTTGCAGACTTACAAGAGTAGATATTTGCACCACCCCCAGCAAGATGCAACAGCAACAATTCATTCATTCGTTTCGGTGGTGGAAGAAGCGACCGGGAAACGTAAACATTCCCTCCCTCCCCGAAATGTGTATACACATCCGCTGGCAGCGAACCTCCCGCGTTTGGGGATGAATTCGGATGTACCGTGACAGAGTGGGAAATTCGACCGAACGGCCAGAGTTGGGAGCGCACGGTATATAAAGACCTATCACTAGGGCACGATCGTATGCAGTGGAGGTTTCACTTTCTTTCTACAAACAAGCAAGTGGCGTGTGTTCCGGTGGGATTTTTATTCAAGTGATTAGGGGTTGTGCATAGTGTCCTTTACGTTTGTGCATTCGTGTGAAAATTTGTTGAATAGGAAAACAAATTGTTCCAAAAATAAAGATGAAGCTTTTGGTGAGTGTTGAAGAGAAAATGGACACTTTTAGCAGTGAATATTAGTACATTGTGGATTTTGTAATCTTACTGCGCATATATATTGTGTGTGTTGCAAGTTGATTTTTTCACAAGTTCATCCAAGTGGAACAGAGGCGAATTTACATTGAAACAATACGAATCCGTTGCATCATTTGCTCTGAAACAATCGTTTATATGCAGTTTACCGCGATACTGATGCATAAATTCATTCGTCATTTCCTCCCTGCAGATCGTACTTGCGCTGGTAGCTACGGCTTACGGGTATCCGCAGCATGAACATCACGATCATCATGAACATCACGAAACTAGCACGTACATTCCCATCCTGAAGTACGACAAACAGCAAGGCGAAGATGGCAGCTATAGAACGATGTAAGAAGAGCTACTAAAAGCATTTCTTTTCGAATTATTCCTAATTTTATCTCATTTCTTCCAAAATAGCTACCAAACGGGCAACAATATCGTGCACGAAGAGTCCGGATATCTGAAGGATGCGTCGGAAGATCATCCGAATGGGATTTTGGTCCAGCAAGGTGCCTACTCTTACGAAGCCCCGAACGGTGACGTCATACAGGTGCAGTACACCGCCGACGAGAATGGGTTCCGTGTGCAGAGCGACAGTTTGCCCACACCACCCCCGGTGCCGCCAGCAATTCAGGAGGGGCTTAAGGAGATCTACGAAGGTATCAAGCGCCGGGAGCAGGAAGCCAAAAACAATCCCAAGTACGCGGAAGATGAAGCCAAACGGGCCCAGCTAGACTACAATGGGCAGTACTACAACCAGTAGGGCGCAGCGGACACCTGGTGGCTTCGTTCAATGAAGATCCCCACTGCCGTCTAGCAGTGGTTTTAGCGTGTAGCATTGGAGCAGTTTCGCGTTCAGTAGATTTCCTGTCAAGCATATTTATAATATTTAAGCCACACGCCCTAGGTGCGAAGCGCGTGCTGCTGCAACGTCACGATATTCATGACAACACTACTTAGCTGCCGGCCGAATATCACGTACACGACAAAAGCAACCCAACATAGACTGTGATTACCCTAACTACTTCCAACGGAAATGTTATTGAGCTGTTATTGGTTTGTTTTAATAAAAGTTTAGCAAAAGTTATCCTCTCGACTTTTCTGCTCCTGCTCGCACTTTCCCCACGCATTTCGCTCGCAATTTCTTGCAAATGATTATGTTAAAAGAAGGAATAGGGTCCCAATTCATTCGCTGGATTTGTGAATATTCATGTTGGAAGAATTGAGCCATGTAAGGCTGGATACCTAGATTTCAATAAGTATTTTTTGATCATTTTTAACTGGATATATTTGCTGGATATATTTGGTGGAAATTGTAGAACATAACCTAAAACAACACTAAATTAGTAGATCACTCCAAATAGCACATGTGTTCAGTGTAGAAGCACCCTAACCGCCAATCAACCGTTTAAAGTAAGCCGTTCAGCGCTTGACTGTCATTCGCACCCGATGGTTGCCGAAGTTTGACAGTTAACAACCATGTGCCTCCCTCTCTTTCTAATTTTGCTTCGTTTGTTGTGAACAGTCGAGGTAAACAAGAAACCATGCCGTTGTGAAATTCATAGTGTGCGCGCAATTAAGTACCCGCGACGAACGCTTGACGTTAGCCGTCAGCGTTTTTTGCTCGCTGCTAGCAGCCGTTTTACCTTACATAATATGAAAGAACTTGACCCACTTACCTGCGCTACCTGTTCGCTATGTTGTTCCTGACCAAAGTGCCAAGCTCGTACTGTTTGCTAAAGCGTAGCTGCTCGTGTCCCGTGATCCATGGCGTACGGTTGTACAGTCCGAACGCTACAGCCACCGCTTCCGCGACGACCATTTCCGCGGTCGGAAAAACACCCGCCGAGCTGTTGAAGGAAAAGCTAAACCATGGTGAAATACAGCCCGATCCGCACCAGGTCCGCGTCACCGAAGCCCTGCAGGTAGTGTATGATAGCATTAAAACGTACAGCCCACCTAAACCGAGCACTGGCATAGGGAAATGGTTCAGCTTCGGCAAGGCCGAAAAGTCGGTGGACGCTCCCAAGGGACTCTACATCTACGGCAGCGTTGGCGGTGGAAAGACGATGCTCATGGACATGTTTTACGACTGCTGTGCGGTGAGTGCAAAATACGCCACCAGCTGTGTGCAACGTGTGCGTGAACGAATGGTGCTTTAGAGTAGGGATGACCCCGCCAACTGTTCCGTTTCTTCTGTTTCTAGATTGATCGAAAGCGACGTGTACACTTTAACTCCTTCATGACGGATGTGCACTCCAAGATACACGATATCAAATCGAAGCACGTGCGGGATGCCAGCAACAGCAAACCACAACCATTCGACCCAATTAAGCCTGTTGCCGAGCTGATTACCGAGGACTCGTGGATGATTTGCTTCGATGAATTTCAGGTATGCCGGGAGACGGTTTCCCCTATCGCACAAGTCAGCTGAGACCGTGAATAAGCTCCCTTATCGCAACTGCGTGCTAACACCATCCCTTTCACTGTTGTCCCCTCTTCGTTTTGTCGGCCCTTCCCCCCTCAAGGTTACCGACATAGCGGATGCAATGATCTTGAAACGGCTGTTCACTTATCTCTTCAATAATGGTGTGATTGTGGTGGCCACCAGTAACCGTGCCCCCGACGATCTCTACAAAAATGGGCTGCAGCGTAGCAACTTTGTACCGTTCATCGGGGTGCTCAAGAATCACTGCAACATCGTGACGTTAGATAGTGGCGTCGATTACCGTACTGCGGCGCTAAAAGGGGAAAGTAAACATTACTTTGAGTAAGTTAACATATAAAGAGGCAGCAAAAAGGATGTATGTGTGTAATATGGCTTTGTTTTTGTTTGCAGCAAATCCCAAGGCGATGCAAATGCCTCGATGGACAAACTGTTTAAGGTGCTTTGCTCCCAGGAGAACGATATGATACGCCCGAAAACGTTTACCCACTTTGGCAGGAATATAACGTTCGCGAAAACTTGTGGCCAGGTGCTTGACAGCACATTCGAAGAACTCTGTGATAGGGTAAGTTCTGAACGCGGTGTTTCGTTTTTGAGATCTGTCTTATTATAAAATCCGATCTATTTTCAGCCTCTTGGTGCAAGCGATTTCCTACAGATAGCACAATTCTTTCACACGGTACTAATACGAGATATTCCTCAACTAAACCTGAAGCTAAAATCCCAAACGAGACGGTTCATCACACTGATCGACACACTGTACGATAGTCGCGTAAGGGTAAGCATTGACTTAACTTAAGAAAATTGTGGCTCAATTAAAAAAGATCCTTTCCTCCCGTACAGTTGGTCGTGTCAGCAGACGTACCGTACAAGTATCTGTTCTCGAACGAAGCACCGGACGATATGCACACCTCGGACGAGCATCGTATGTTGATGGACGATCTTAAAATTACCAAGGATTCGACGGACGCAACGTCGAACATTTTCACGGGTGAGGAGGAAGTATTTGCCTTCGAGCGCACTGTATCCCGGTTGGCCGAAATGCAATCGGCCGAATACTGGACGCTCTGGGAGAAACATCGCTAGGTAGATAAATTTTCAAATCAAAGCTGTAAATTTGACACCGTACCACGCCGTCTTGTGTACTTAAAATTGCTTTAGTAGTGTAAATAACCGCAAACCGTTCTTTTGTTGTGTAGCGATTTTAAAACTAATCGAAAATACATTATCATATTTATTATTGCTTACGCTGTGAAATCGTAAAATCATGTCTCTATTTTAATTGTGAAAACGGAGAAATGAATAATATTTAATGCGTGATTTTAAGCACATTTGATGCATTTTTCAAATTCCGCGTTTTGGTCAAACGATTTCAAACTGACAGCACCGTGAAGTGACAGCCTGTAGCTGACATTCAGCAATACGCAGACAGCATCACGCCTGTTCCAGCATTGGTGTTTTGACGTGGATTTTGTTTGTTGTTGCTCGTTCAAAAACCCTTTTTTCGGTACACGAAGACAGCTAGACGAAACCAGAATTCGCTTCCGCTCATCATCTTTAAGCTAGTGTAAATAAATCCCTCACCGAATACAGGTCAAAAAACATGGCAGGGGAGAAGTATTCCATCCTGCTTCCAACATATAACGAACGGGAAAATCTTCCAATCATCATCTGGCTGATTGTGAAGTACATGCAAGAAGCGTAAGCATTTGTTTAATTACTGTTTGCTAACTACAAATAGATACGTTTACACATCTATTTTTGTGCCTCATTTTAGGAAAATCAATTACGAAGTGATCGTTATTGATGATGGCAGCCCGGACGGTACGCTGGAGGTGGCAAAGCAGCTGCAAAAAATATACGGCGAAGATCGCATCCTTCTCCGACCACGGGCCGCCAAGTTGGGCCTCGGAACGGCCTACATTCATGGAATAGAGCACGCTACGGGCGATTACATCATTATCATGGATGCCGATCTGAGCCACCACGTACGTGACGGCGATCTTTCACCGCCTGTTGCTTTTGGGTACCATCTTCAAAAAACCGGTTTCTAATGGCGTTTCTCCCTCTTGCAGCCCAAATTCATTCCACAGTTCGTGGAGCTACAAAAGAAGGGTGACTTTGACATAGTTTCTGGCACGCGGTATAAGGGAACCGGCGGTGTATACGGATGGGACTTCAAGAGGAAGTTGATCTCGCGTGGAGCTAACTTTCTTTCCCAGCTGTTGCTGAGACCGAACGCTTCCGACCTAACCGGATCATTCCGGTTGTATCGGAAGGAAGTGCTTAAGGAGCTGATATCTCGCTGCACTTCGAAAGGATACGTCTTCCAGATGGAAATGATCGTGCGGGCGCGTCAGCTGAATTACTCCATTGGAGAGGTACCGATATCGTTCGTGGACCGCGTATACGGACAGTCGAAGCTGGGTGGATCGGAGATTATACAGTTTGCGAAAAATTTGTTGTACCTTTTCGCGACCACGTAGAGAAAAGAGTTTGCACACACACACCAACGTTTCCGTTGTCATCATCAATAAACCAACCAGCATGTGCAGTACCTTTTAACAATCGTGTTTTCACCGCTCGATCTCACACTAAACCATTGATAAGCTAACTCACACACAAACGATCCGGTCCTTCGATCACTTCGCTCGTTTAGTGATGGGAAGAAGAATCATTGGCCGACGATTTGCCGTACTGCTTTTCCCACCAAACAACGTACTCTTCCTTGCGTTTTTCGCGCCGGGCAAAGTAGTCGGGGAATTGTGCCTTTTCCAGCGGGTGCCAATAATCAAGAACCCAATCCGGAGGAATCACTTCCCGCTCGAACGCAACGCCTCCCGGTGACATTGGGACTGCAAAGAAAGAGAAATTGAAAATCAAGCCCCACTTCAACGCCACACGTATCAATCCATCCATACACTTCTTCGGTTGGTAGTGCTGCTTTTCAAACAATTCTCTCTCGCCATCGGCCACAAGCTGAGCCACCTTTGACGGGTCCTTTTCGTTCCTGTGCTGATCGAAGCGTGCTCGCATCAGAGTAGCCTGGTAGCGGAAGATGTGTCTGCAAGCCGGAACAAAAAAACAGTCCATTCGTGAGTGTGTTTTTGTTTTGAATCTGCACAACAGCGACGGCCAAGTGCCGCTGCCGATAGTACATAATTACATAAGCTGCTCCGCAGGAAACACTACTGTGGAACCGTGCTGGTAGGAAACACTAGCTTACCTTCTATCGTACCACGATTCCAGATTGCGCAGCGACTTTTTGTACAGCGAGCAAACCCGTCGCGTGTGGGCAAGTGCCGTAGCGGTCGGTGCGGACATTTTTATTTCCGTAAAACTCCGATGCTAGCCAGCAAATTCGTCCGATTTGGGTTTTGCTTTGATAAAAATGACATTTGATAAATGTTTTGACGTTTGTTGTAATTGTCAGGGTTGGATCGACGGGTAGGCTATTCGTACAGGGTAATGCACTAAAAAAAAGATTGCATTGTTGATTTGAAAAACCAACCGGTAAAGTTTAGTAAACTAGTGTACGAGTGGGATAGTAAGTTCCAAAACAATGAATATATAATTGCAACAAAAAACACACGTAAAGAAACAAGAACCTGTTTTGTGTTAATACCCCTACGAGAGGCATTGTTTTAGAAAAGTGTGTTTCATTTTTTTAAAATGATAATTCTCTTTATATTCAAATTTGAAGTTCTGTAACTTACCCTTTAAAACCATCAACTAAAAAAACAACTACTTTCTGCAATAAAAAAAATACAATTCCTTCACGTTTATTATACAAATTCACAGTCATATGTTGGTGAATTTACTCTACCCTAATATGTCTAAATAGCCTCGTTCGGTTCGGTTTTACTTTAATTACAATGGTAACCTCCTGTGATAATGTGGGAAACCGTAAAACCGTTTCTTAAATTACGCAGCACAAACAATGAAAACTTTCTTACACTCGAGACTCCCCCGCTAGTGGTTTCTATATTTTGTTGTTTCTTATATCACAATTCAACAAACAGCGACATTGCCCTAGTCATGTCCGGTAAAAACTATTGCTAGGTTCGGTTCTACTAGCAGCAGCGGTCACACTATTTCCACAACTGATATGATACTTTTCCTAGCAGATTAATCATCCTTTTAAGCTGGAACGGAAGTCGAAGTAATTTAATTGCTAGTGCTGCCTTCCTCCTCTTAGTACAACTATCGTGTGAGAAAGTAAAACCACTGTAAGTTACAAAAACAAATGGAACGAATTGCAGGTCCATAGTAGAAAATAGTAGTAGTAGTACTAGTTTGATTGGAAAATCTCAAGATCGTGCTTGGAATTGTACAGTTTATAGTGGAATTGAAACGACGAAAAGAGCTCCCGGTTCGTCCTTATTGCTTACGAAAATAAAATTAACACAATAATCTTACACTAAACCACGTGTTTCCTTAAACCAATGAAACTCTTTTCTTTACACATTTTTGCACACCACACACTCAGTTAAAATCGTTTTTTTCTTTTATCGTCTTACATATTGTTATCCCTGATGCTAGATTCCTGACGCGTGTATTTTTGTTTCATCGTTCATCGTCCTCCTTCTATTAATTCTTTTTCTGGCAACTATTGTCGACTAGTTTTGTAACGAGTTGGTAAATACCTCTTTCTACTTTACCATTGGACGTGTACCTCCTATCAGATGCTACCATTTTGTAGTGAAACGCTAAAAACGAAGGAAAAACATAAAAAATATGTAGATTTGTTTCACGTACTCATTGCACTTTCGTTTTGGGCGTAATAATCTCACTATAATCCCGACCTCACCAGATTCTTAGGTTTAAACTTATCGTATTGCACTAGTATAGCTTGAAATACAGAAAAACAAATAAAACCGTCTACCGTTTCGTGGGTAATTCTTTTGGCTAACCTACTGGTGTTGATTTTACATCAGCTTAATGAGTAATCCATTACAAATCGACGCAATATGTGCTTAATATTAATGAGCCGATAAACTAATGCGGAATTTCTCGCCGTATTTCACATTTCAACGTGTAATTACCCACGAATCGGATTCAAAACCTTGTTGCTGAATCGTTTCTATGGCACCTATCCAACGTTGTGCGTATTCTGTTGATGGACGTCCCCAAACAAGTGCCAACAACGAAATGCCCATTCCGGACTGTATGTAAACGGTCACGTTACAGAAAAGCGCATGTCAGCACAAGAATCAGAACGCTCACGGGGAAGATAATGTAGATGGCCATGCGCGGATGGCACGTCGAGACGAGCAGCGTAATGTCGTCCTCCTCGTGCTCGATACCGTCCCGTGTCGGTACCTCCACGATCACGCGCTCGTTCGACCAGAACGCGATCGGGAACGAACAGTGCGTGCTGTTGATGCAACCCTTCGAGTCCGATATGTTCGAGTACTGGAACGTCGGTTTCCAGATGTCGAACGTCGCGTGTATGTCGTTCTGCACGTAATCGTTATCGCTGTAGAAGATGTAATAGTAATACCCGTCCGATACTACCTCGTGCTTCGTGACGGTATGCGAGGCACCCTCGAGGTACTTGACGCTCTGGCACGATTTGCTCGGTGGGAAACTGTGCGCGAGCAGGATGTCACCGTCGTAGCAAGATAACAGACTGTTCTCAAAGCTCGACACCGAGTCGGATGTGTTGTTGGAGTAGTTCATAGCGGTGCCACCATGGTTGATCGCACGATCGTACACTAGATCGCGTCTTCGGCGACGCCTCCGTTCACGCTTCCCGTTCGTCGGCTGCTGCTCCGAACGATCCACACTGTCCGGGGGTACGATTGTTTCGCCTTCCTTGGATGCTGCCGGATCGACCGGCTGTCGATGGCCGGTTTTGCTGTGATTGTGACGCTTCCGGTGTACGCTACTAGCGTCATCCACGGACACTTCTTCGGCCGACACTGGGCCTGCTTCGGTGGCACGGAAGTTTCGATACTTTTTGACGAGATTTTCCGTCGTGCTTGTCGGGACTTCGGTGGTGGTGGTCGTGGTGGTTGAGGTCGTGCTTCCCACCGTCGGTGCATTCTTGATCGTGACCGATACCGGACGACCGATGCGTTTGGTCGTTGCGTGCTGTGCTTTCCTGCCCGAGGTGTCGTACGCCATTGATGTTGTTCGCTTGGTCTTATCGAGCTCATTGTCGGTAGTTCTGGTGGAGTGTGCACGAGCCTCTTTAGAGGCATGAAGTCGATCCAGCATCGATCCCGATTCTTCCGGTGACGGACGATCCTCGGTCAGATCTTCTCCACCTAGAACCAAAAGCAAACAATTATTCGAACTATTTCACTATTCAACTTAGCATCCCCTTTCGTCTTTACCATGGTTTCCATCGACGGGTAAGTTGGGCGCTCCCTTTAGCTCCCCGGAATACTCAATAAACTCAGCAGCTGATTCGAACGTGACCAGCACCTGCCCGTGCTCTTTGTTGAGGTAATTATCAATTTTATTGTTGTTGTGCTCGAGTAAACCACAGGTACGCAGATTTCGTTCGCCCTTGACCACCAGTATGCGGGAACCGTCGTACCGGGAGCACACCTTCAGCGCTACCGTCGCCCCTTTCAGCAGGTAGAAACCCCAGTACTCGAGCGTATCATCCGGCAGGGACATGGACTTTTTCAACCGGATATGCTTCCGATTCTTCGACACCTCCGGTTCGTGATCCAGTTGGAATGCGTTGAACGTGCTGTTCATCTGGAGCGTGTGCTTCTGGCAGAACACGGACGAGATTCCATCGCGTATCTCGATAATGTCCGATTCGGCGATCGGGTAGACCACGTCCGCAAATACCGTGTGCCGCAAATAGAGCGGCAGTATAATGAGCGATGCCGGCAGGATCGCAGTCAGTATGCAGAACGCCACTACACGCTTGACGCCGTGCATGCTTTTGGGCTCTGGGGGTTGAGAGGGTGCGAACGATTAGAAGATGATAAGGGAAAATAAAATTTTGTTGTTGAAATAGTTAAAAACCACCACCAACTCATACCATCACCGATAACATAATTGACGATGAATGATTTATTAAAGAAGAAATAGTAAAATATGTTTTTTTCCAAGTTATAACCTTTTAATGATTTTTAAAAACATTTTTGATCAACATTTGAACATTTAATAATGACTACAATTTACATTAACTTTAATTTAAATCAAGCACAAATGCAAGGAGTAGGATGTATTGGCAAATTTACAATTAATTCGGTAAACAAAAACTAAAGATCACCATCAAAATAATCAGCCGAATAAGCCATGAACCCATCAGTCTCAATTCATGCACCGGGTCTTATTGCTGTGCGATAAGACAAACGCTTCTTCGTACGGGCACACAGATCACCTAATGACTTCACTTTGGAACCACGGCAATATAATGCGGTTATCACTGGCAGCAGATCAGCCGAACGAGCAGCCCCAGTCTTCGACACCAACTGCCCATCGTCATCGTCATCGTGGTGGATGTACCACAAAAACCTTCTCTAATCTAATTGTGTATTACACTCCACCAGCCTTTGACGTCGGTAAGAAGTGGGCAAGATTTGGTCCCTGCAAAGCGGCCATTTAATGAGCGTGATGGTTATTCAAAACCGTAATGTTACCACGCCATTACACGCGTGGCTGTGGAGCATGTTCGGTTCATGATCGAAATGCTCCACCATCAAAGTGCCATCTCTTGATATAACTTCGCAGCTAGCCCCACTTGGAATGAATGTTATCGCACAATGAAACCACCTGGTAGTGTGGGATGTTATGTTAACACGACAAAAAAGCCGTCTTTTATGAAACCTTGGTTTTGCAAATATTGTAAGGTGACAAAATGCGTCACACAGTGTCTTTGCAGAACCACGGCAAGTGACAGTGTCAGAGTATGGAACGCGGAAATAAGCGGTATTTCCACATCCACCACAATGGCCACTATTATCTACGCGACCGTTGCAATTATGAACTATTTATGAAGGGCTTCATTGGAGCATTCGATACTATTCATTAGCTTAAAATTGTATATTTCCCTTTCGGAAAAGACTTCATTTGCTTCCAGATGTATCACATTTCGTAACGGGTTAATGTCTACCATCAGCTCCCCATCCGCAAATAGGAAGGGGGAGGGGGTCCGATATACTTGAGACGGTCCAAAGTCACTCCAAACAAACTCCATCCAAGCGAGCGTTGAAGGTCGTGGAATGAAAACACGCTGCCCTTATAGCCATGGAAATAAAAGCGACATAAAGAATAAGGGGCACTATTATTTATAGCTTGAACGTGTGCCAAAATTATGAGCCATCCTTTCGGTGTTACATTGTTTTGGCATGTGTTTGGCTGTTGTTTTCATCGATGGAAGATGCCACCACCCATCGATTAAATGTCTCTCGCTCTATAAGCGACGTACGAAGGAAGGGTTTTGCAGTAAAATGTTCCCCGGCCGCAACAAAGGTGCATCCGTGTGCGGTTAATTTATTTTCCCCGCATGGGATAAACAAATCCTGTTTTCTGTTACGGTCGCTTTCTGCTATCTAAGTTGTTTGTTCATCACGCTTCCATGACAGCTTGGGTGTGATGTTGTTGCCGGGCAACGGATTAAGCATGTTCTTCCGCGTCGTCTGTGTGGCGTGAGGAGATGGTACCGTTTTATTAATCTTTTTTTTTCGATACCACCAATCGTGTATCATTAGATTAATTCCATGGCCATTTGACCTGCGTCAAAGAGCGAGTAAGCAGAAGACGAATTTAACCGGTACGATCCGGTTCGATGAAAGCCGCAGACATTCGAAACTTGCCACCCTGGGTGGAGATGGAGGAGATGCTTTTCAATAATCGTCAACGAAGTTGCTTCAAAATTCCCCATGCTGAAAAGCAACCTGTTCGCAGCCTCACCGACCGGCACTGTGTGTGCAAAGCAAGACGATGACGAGACACGACGATTGGGGGTTTATTTTTATCGTCGAGCGCATCTTGTTAGTGTTTCATTGTGGAGCATCGTTGCGACATAAAACCAGCATCCGAGTTTGTGTTCGTACGTGAACCCGTTTTAAGTACGGACGGTTGAACATTCCTCGTAAGCCTGTGGTTAATGCGAAGTGAAATCGATATACCCTTCCACCCACTACAATGGGGATGATAATGATACTTATTATTGCAACAAAATCACACGCCGAACCACGTTATTATATTGGAATTTAAAGGTTAATATATGGACGGAGCAAACGCTACATATGGTACGGTTTGTTAAACGTTTCAAATAACACTTTTTTTTGCTCACCGAATTCATGCATCTCTCTATGCGAATTGTTTCAGCTTATCAAAAAGCAAAGAGGAAAGATTTTCCTCAATCAACACACTGCACTATTCACCAGCAACGGAAAGATATTCAGAAAATAACTATAGAAACTATCTATTTTCTGGACTTTAAGTTACTAAACTCCACCGCGAACGTAACACACCTGCTGTACGTTTTTCACACTATCTGGCCACGAGAATAACAAGCACCGGGCGAGATGATAATGTCTTTTGGGCTGACGATAGGAACTTGTCTTATCTTTCACACTATATCAGTGTCACAAGTGTACGCGCGATTCGCCCCGGACAAACTCCAACCAAAGGTGTGATTCCCGTACGCAAATGTATATTTTTTTTATGTAAAAAACATCACATCTACCTGCTGCTAGTTCACGTTTCACGATTGATGCTGCGACGTGCGCGCACAATGATCCAGTGCCTGTGTATATATGCAGCGTTTCAGCCCGTTCTAGTCACGGAAGAGCTCACCAGCCGGAAGCAAACAAAGCCATCCCTTTTCCATTACTTTGTGCTAACACTGTGTACCGTGTGGCGATTGTCTCCGGTGTCGTGAATGTTGCTCTTTATTTCCGAACCCGTAGTGGATGCGTTCCACGCGCACGATTCACGTAGTGCACCATTTCACAGGGCCCTTGTTCCCCTGCCTTTACAACGCATGTAACGCGCAGTACTTTCAACGTTACAACAGAAACCACACGAAATAAATCGGATTGATAGAATGGGTGGTTCACTTAGAAACGGGAAAGTGAGCGTATTGCACGTCTAAGAACTGATTCGGTACTATTTGTCTGCGAGTGGTGGGAAAAGTACGATTCCATATCGCATGGTTTTCAAAACAAACCTCTCCCCCTCCAGCCCACCAACACTGCACCTACTGCCCTTGCGAAACGCGTGCTTCTTCGTTGCGTTGCTTGACAGCTCCATTTGACAGGTTGGAACAGGGTTGAAGCGAATGCTCGATTGGGGGGTTTTTGAAAACTTTCAAGCTTACAAAAAACCGTTATTTTTTAAACTCATTTTAGTGGATTAAAAAAAATGGTTATGCAGAAATATTAATGCTGATTATTCCAGTCGAACAGCAAATTATCTTAAAGCGCTATATAATCATTTTTTGTAAAAAAAAATCCAAAGTATGTTGGATGCTACTTTCCTTAACAATAATGACCATTACAAATATTGTATTTTACATTAAGCCTGTGAATTGTAATTATTCAACGGACATGTTATAGTCCATGAGTGTAAAGGACTTAAAATAGTTCAACATTCGACTATTGGCTCATATCAAAAGTCTTTTGATAAAGTGATTTCAGACACATTAGGTACTCTTGTTTAGCAATACGGCCTGGCCGTAACTGATGAATAAAAAAAAAAAAAAAAAAAGGTACTCCTGTTTCGGAAACTAGTATTCTGGCATCATATTTGGGTCTGTGGTACTTGCCATATACTAGGAGCCTGATAGTCTATCAATGATACTAAGGAAGTCACTTTGACCGACACTATGGATCTGCTCTGTAGGAATTCAACGTTAGAAATGTTTGGAATAAAATATAAAATTTATAATTATCATATTTGAACAAAAAAGAAGGGAGAAAGGTTGAATCCTAGATCTACAGTATGTTCCAATGCATCAATAAATTTGTTCGACATTGAGTATAATCCCCATACAATATTGTTTGGCCAACCCCCGGGTGGATAATTTTAATGCAAACCTTTCAATTTTATAACATACGTTTTAATTTCATCGTCACTTTTCAATCCACTTGGTTGTAACGTTTATCTTCACAAGTTCTTTATTATCCTCGATTATCCTTATCGCAGTGCTTTAAACATCACAAAGCTGCACTTAATCAAAAGTACCCGTGGGTAGCAAGCAGCTCCCGATCACGCTCCAATAACATATCGAATTCTGGTGTTAACCCGAACCGTCCACGTTTCGACCATCTGTACCCCGGTTGCATAATGCGCCTCCGAGTTATCGTTGTGGATCATACATGCAGTGATACGGGACAATCTCTTTTTTTTGTAAAGCGACAACGATAACGCTGATGATGACGACGGTGGTAAGTAATGAATTTGCAAAATAAATGTCTTCCAACGATGCATTAATCCGCCTTACAACATACGCTTAGCAATAGTGCTTAATATGCAAATGTGCTTCAGAACAGGATTTCGTTCGACGCGTTGGCATCCATAATCCTTCCCGTTGACCCGAGACAAATGGTTTGTTGCCGTGTGTAACAGCCCCAACGCACAAATCACTTGAAATGCGTTTTTGTAATTAGAAATCACTTGTTTAAAAATGTTGCGTCTCGCTTACATATCCTTTCGTGTCTGATTAGATGACTAAGCGACTAGACTGTAAAGCACTTGATGGAGTCGGTTCGCAAAGTAAAGCACAACGTGATTGCGTCCAAGTGCTGATTGCGCCAATGCAAAGATGGCTCTTCAAAACAATGCATGGCGCGAATCTTCACCTCGGGTTTTGTTTGTGATGCAATAAAACGGCTTTCTTCTGGTGCAAACAGTTCTAAATCTCTCCCAACCGTCATGGGTAACTGGCCTGTCCTCACAATTGTCCACATGCGTTACCGAGTGCGGTTATTCTAGATCTCTCGCAGTGTTTACATTCAAATGGGAGGTCTCCTCAAAACATTATACCCCTAGATAGATGAACTAGATGATGTTTTTGAGAAATAGTTCTCCAAATTCGTACACCGAAGTACAATAGAATGTGATTTTGTTTGTATACTCACTGTTCAACCGCTGCAACGAATTGTATTTGTACACATGGTAGTACGCCACGTTGTCCGCATTGTTCACATAGCGAAGCCGTTTATTTTGCGCCATCTTTTGCAGCCGTGTTCTATTACACCTCTAAACAAACTTATATTACACTCTTACAACACCCGTGCACTCGTTCCAGATTCAGTCGATCAATTGAGATGAGCCAAAATGAAACACTTTGATACCTCCACTTGCTTATGTTACTAAAATCACAATAACGAGTACAAACACTCGCTGGTTGAACTTATGAACTAATTCACAACCAAATAATCTTCACTTGTTTCGCTTTAATTGGGAGCTTGTTTTTGCAAAATGCCTCCCTATCATTAGATTCAAATAAATCAATCACCCAAAACAAAAATGGCTCCTAAAATCGGGTTCCGTCTAGTGTTGATAACGAAACACAGCCAAAGCAGAAAAGCACCCGATTAGGTACTGAACGCGCGGCTCACAAAATCACCAAAGAACAACCATGCCGAACGCCGTCCAGACACCGATTGCGATTGTGACCCGTTGCGTTCGGTGTGCTAGCCGCGACCTGTGTCGTCGTTTGTTGTTAGGAAAACCATTCCTTCCCGTCACCATCGTTGATCGGCATAACTGTTTCGGCACGGTCGGCGCGAGGGCGATTTATTATCTGTTTGTCCCTACCACCGAGACGCCTTTCCCACCACCTGCAATGCAATCGCACTTGTGTTGTGCGAGGGCATAACGTCTTGTCTCATTCCGTACACAACATGTGTCTCCGTACTGGTTAGTGATAATGAGGCATCAGCTGAGCCGGATATGGGTTAACTGATCAGGATGTTTGGAGGTACGCGATCGTCAGACATCGTGTCCCTTTTCACACAGTCCCGAAATGACCCCCGATATAGGAACGGTGCAAACGGAGATAGGGCGGTAAAAAAAAATAGAATAAACTATTTGCAATCTTACATCAAACAGCGAGACCGGCCGATGATAGCCGGCCATCAAACAAACATACATGCATAAGTGGCCATCGTATTCTGTTTTCTTTAAGATTTGTTTGTGGGTTCATTGGATAGATGCGAACGACCCCCAACTCCAGAGAGAGCTCAAGTGATAACATTATATCGTACCGTTTTACCCCAAACGTTTGTGGACCGTTTCCGGGCAGTGGGGAACGTTTTAAATGTTGTCCGGCATTGGTTCAAACTAGCCCTTCAGTAGGGACTAATGAAGGTTGTGAAGAATTTCAAGTAGTTTGGAGTACGGGTTGGCCTTCGTCCTACCGAAACTTGATTTGTGTGCGACGCAACTGACGAGATGGAAGGGAAGCTATTGTTTGTGTGCCTATCGCTCGTAAGGGCCAGAGCAGCCCTCGCGTTACCACATTTATGCCCTGCAGCCGTTGGGGCAGTTTTGAGTGTTTATGACTTAAATATATGTCTTCTATACATTTCGCTTTGGTGCTCAATTTTCTATCGCGTTCGACAATGCTACGCTCCAAGGAAAGTTCCCGAGTTCCGTAATTTGCAGCTGTTGCCAATGTAACAGAGCACATCTGAAGACAATAACCAATTGAGACTAATCGATAAATGGCGGGAGCTTTTGGCATGCTTTGCATTGCAGCTAACAGAGTTGGGGGTTGAGATCTTTGATCTTTGATAAATATGCTGACATTATCTGGTTATAGATGTTAGACAAATAGCGCTTCATTAAACACGTGTTGGTCTATGTTCGCCGTTAGCATTAGAGCTGATTGATCGATAGTATCGAAATGTCTTCAAACAATCCAATCAATTTTATACTGATTTAACAGAAATAATGTCCTCAGGCAGGAAGCACGAAAAAAAGGAACGCTATTACGTCGGTGGTCTAATTGCCTTCACATCACATCAACAGCTGCTCCTACAAATTACTTTAGATCACAATCGGTGGTTGATACACGGTTGTACTTATGTTAGTGGCAGCTCTAACCTGTGTATCGCTTATCAAACAACACAAGCGGAATGATTTACGTCTTAGCAGAAGATAGGGACGACATAAAAGAGCGCTCTGTGGGCGATTATTGGGCTAATTAACAATTTGATAATTGTTTACTGAATCAATTGAGGAAACGGAACCCTACGGATGACAAACACTGCACTCCATAAATAGCAGATTGTGCATTGCTAGACGATGTCCACCGATAAGGCGCGTGGCACACTCCTCGTTAGCAATTAGCCCACGATAAGACACCGCAGGAGACACACGGTTCCACAAACAGAACGCCAACATCCCAAATAACTTTAACATTACCCTCTTATCTGCAACCGAAAACAAAAGCCGAACCGGGGCACGGCTAATATGCTGTTAATTTATAAGCTTGTTCAAAAAGAGATTGCAAATCATGTCAGTTTTTACTCATTTTTAACTGCGTTAATGCACCTTGGCTTACATTGTTGTATTGCTTTACATGATTCTCTCTTCCAGCTCTGCTACCCTCGATGGTAGCACCTTCGAATTGAAATTTCCTATTTACTAGAAAAAAGTTGGTATCAGCGGAACTAAAAACACTTCAAACTGGACGACGTGATACAGTTTCGTTCGCTCTCTATCAATGGAGGATCAGAGCTTATCGGGGTACGGGGGATTTGTTTTCGCTTTACTTCACGTGATAATCACGTCCGACAAAAGCGTGTGTAATGAAGAGGATTTGTGAAAGTGCCCTAGGTAGACGTTCGCATTTGATTAATTAGGTCCGGTATCGGACCGCAAATCGGATGTTTACAGAGGACGATCGCGATGGTGTTACACATCCCCGAACGGATTGTAGAAATCTCCGGTTTCGAGGTATGGTTTATTATACAATTCATTAAATCATGAAAATGGTTTATATCTTTGTGTACCGTTGCTAGTGCTGACCTACGTACGATCAGAGGTTGAGTATCATATGAGTGCGTTTGTATAATAAGACGATACATATATTTATATGTTAGTTTGTAGTGTCTGTGATCTTCCTTCTACTCACTGCGCTGCTCCTGGTGGGGAACACTACCGGCAGACCTTTATGAAATTCGATTTCAATCCAAGTAAAAGCCCATACCCGGGTAAGGATGCCCATTTGATGCAATTTATCTCGAGATAATCGTCCGGATCGAGCGGGAGACACAGTCTTATTCCTACACGATCTGCAAAAAAAAACACACACACACACAACGGTAAAGCTAAAATGCAAAATTCGGCATGTAACGGTTCTGCTTACCATTCTGCGATACTGTTTCCAGTTCCGAACCATTGTTGGAATCGTTCGGAGCATCGAAACCGACCCCTATCCGCCAGCGTGTGTTCTTGTCGAGAATGTAGGTGTACTTGAGATTTCGGCGGCATCGCAAACCAACGGCAACGTACCGACCGGATGGTGAGAAGGAAAGTGATACAAAGCTGGCAGTAAACTTGAACGCATAGATCAGCTCACCAAAGTTATCCCTTCGAAGGCTCCTAATTTCTGCTCGGGAAAAGAATGCACATAATTTGGGTCATACAAATTAAGATAATATTCGAAAGAGGAAGAATTGCGTACCCAATTCATTCACGGAATGACACCGAACGGAAGCGATAAACTGTTCACACTGTGAGATGGCAACGTTTGAATCGTTGTTGATCAGACAGGTAGTGATCACATTTTTCCAATCTGAAATGAGATGAATTAGAACAATGTTTTTTTTTGTGTGAAACTCCTTTGTTACGTACCTTCCTTGAAATCAGGTAACCCGTCCACATCCCCCTGGAACGAATCTAGATCCCAGGCTTGCAGGATGCAGTGTTTCTCGGGCGATTGTGGCGTTCCGTACAGCTGGGATATGTTGTCCCATGTGACGGGCAGTTCTGATGGAGCGAGTGTATACAGCATATGGCATACTTTGCGCAGTAATTCCTTAACCAGACTGAGATCGAATACATATCTGAACAACGGTAGTGATCGTAGAGGTGAGTAAAGGAAATCGACTCTATCTGGAGCGGGGCTATACTTACTTAATGAAGCTTTGATGGCCTTGGCAAATGTATTTTTGGCATATATTCCTGAAGTAGATTAATGGTTGTGTTAACAGTACAGCACCAGGCGACCACAGCCTTTCGCTGATTTCCGTCGTAATACAGAATGATGCATCGGACGTACTACGCGTCAGCAGCCTATCCTCTAGCGAATCGATCTTACGGATCAGTGACATCAATGTGAGGTTGAGATTAGATTTCTACAAATAAGAAGGTTTTAATGGAGATGTAAGATTTTGTTAAGTATTTCACACCTTGCTTCTCTTACCGTACACTTATCCACAGGGCTGAGGGTGGAACAGCATCGAACTTCTCCACCCTTGCGGTTGATCGTTTGCAGCAGGTGTATCCAAATCAGGCACTGCTTGTTCATTTCCAGCTGCAGCAAATAATCGACCTCCGTGGACAGTATTAGCTCGAGTTTATCCAACATCAGGGTTACACTGCGCAGGAACGACACCATCAGATACTCCGGCTCAACTTCCTCCACGTTTCTGCCAATGCCTGCCATCAGATGTGTCTTCGTTTGCGTGATACCGGTAATGAGCCGCAAATCCTGCGTTACGTGCAGGAACCGGCACTTGGAGTCGCTGTACATGCCAGTCGTGTATGATCGGTTATTGTTCCAATCCCAGAAGATTACTTCGTTCATACTGGTGAGCAGCAAATAGTGAAGCGTCGGATGAAAACATAACGATCCGATTGGTTCCGGTTCGTGCAATGTGCCGGCCAGACGATTGTCGACGTACACCAAAACAGTCCCACCAAGCGTTCCAAAGGCGATGATGTTCTCGTTCGTTGGATGGAACGCCAGCGTCCATACGGATCGATCACCGGTGGGATATTTCGCTAGAAAAAAAAAACGATTGCATATGAGAGAAATGCTTTTCCTACAAATATGTTCACGTTATCGCTTACCAACTTTCAGCATGGAAGTAGTTTTAAACACATTCACACTTCTGTTGGTCTGTACGGTAGCCGTCAGTAGTCTAAGGGAAGATAAAAACATCGTCAAATGAGCTATACGTAAGCGGGATAGTAGAATGGGGAAGAACGGAGCAGTGCCCAATCGCCGTCACATACATACCCATTATGGCTTTGTTCAATGTTAAACACGGACTCCGTTTCACTGGCCAAGTCGTTAATGGGCTTTACCGGTAGTGCAAATGAAATATGTATGAAAAAGAGCTATGTTTGTTGGTCAAAACCTCTCACTGCTTACCTTGCACAGATTGGTCGTATTCAACCGTTCAAGTAACTCCGATTCGGCCAATTCGACGGCAAGCTGGCGAAAGGTTTGCTCACCACAGTTACCACTGATGATCGTCGTTGTTGCCGACATTATCGACGCGTTCCGCCGGATTCGTCGCGTTCGATAGCCCCGCTCACGGTTGTCCAGCTGATATACAATGTTCCGATCGATTTTGCCCCTGTGTTTGTCCGATATCACTACCGTTGGTGAGGGTAAGGGTGGCGTGTATGCGTTCGGTTGCACCATCATTATACCTTATTATTAGCGGGCTCTGAAGGAACTACGGTACGGGGCGAAGCTATACAATGAGTAACACCCATTCCTCTCACCGCGGGAACGGGCTAGAGGCTTATTCTTCCCCACGCAAGCCAATTTTCCACCCAATAACCTTTCGCTGTTGGAAAATGTGTAAACAAAACCGCGGCCAACGGAGCCCTTTGATCCACTGACAACACGTCAAAAGGCGCCACTTTGCACAACCTGAACCGCTTTGAAAGCTGTCATCGATTTTTGCGCGGCATTTCCGAAATGGTCGTTTGCGTAATCGTTTTCAATTGATATCGCCGAAAACTGTCGCAATATAGTGAGGAAACTTAAATGTTTCTAGTAGGATAATCATAAAACTATCAGCCATGAAAATCCGGTATGCTATATAAGATCATCCATATTATTTAACATATCGACATATCGGAGGAACTGCTGGAAGATGCTTTGGAAACAGTATCGAAATTATTGAATTCTTCGGTTCGCTGTGAAATGTCGCTGTTCCGCAACGTGGCATCTTCGTATTCGCACGCCATTTTCGGTATGCGTACAATCGGGCAGTACCAATTGTGTCGGTTTTCTAATGCCCATCCAATGTAAAAACAACGAAATTGTTCTCCGTGGATAAAGGTGCAAAGCCCAGGCCACGTTTCCGAAAGCCAGTACTGCATTCCTTGTTCCTTCCGTTCCCACCAACGCTCGGCTCGTTCGTGCAGCAGCTCTTGGTTGTACCCGATCATGGAACAGCATATTCCCGAAAGGCATCGGACCAGCGAAATATTAGTCTCCGAAGCATCGATGTGACAATCTCGATGGGAACTGATTCTACAAAGCAGTGCGCGCAACAGATTTTTCTCCAACCCATTAAAGGGTTTCACCGTACGTGGTACCGGAGCTTCTAGGTTTCCGCGGAGAAAAACGCGTAGTCCTTCTGCAGCTTCGAGCTGCTCCAAGCTAACATCGGGCAGCTCCTTCCACGGTTTGGTGCGCGGATTCGTGGACACCATGTACTTTCGATTGTTCAAACGAGCTTCAAGCTGAATTCGCTCCAATTTAATGCGCAACATTGAGGCAGTGGAGTGCACGGACAAACGCGAAGTGGTACAGGGATCGCTTGCCATTGATGATGAAGATTCTTCTGAAGAGAGCTCGGAGGATATGCAAGACAATCGATCGATTAATTCCGTGAGCAGTGAAGATATGTGTAGGCGACAGTTCTGCTCTTCTATTTCACTGTCCACCAGTTGAAGTTGGGAAAGCATTTCATCCATCACCCATTGAGTTAAATCGTCCAAAGATTCACCCGTTAACTGTGGCAAAATGCTTAACGATTTCGTTTGCTGTAAAGTTTTCTCGAGCACCCCGTCGATGATGTTGGTTATAATTTCCGGGTGTGTTCCAATAACGCCTTGATATTCGCAGTAATCGACACTTTTGTCACGAATTTCCATTTCCAGTACGTAATAGTCGCAACCCAACGATCTTATGATGCCCCAAAATTCGCAGGCTTTTACATTTGGGTTATTGCGAAGTATTTGATCGATTTGAGCGCTGATGAAATAATCATAACCTCTTGGAAGATCGAGCCCCATCATGTTTAATCCACGGTGAACCAACAGGCTAACCTTCGTATAGTGGCACACATTTTCCTTTTCAAACTGGGTAAAGGCTTTTAGAGTTTGCTTGGCCAATATTGCTTGTTTCTGCACTACACCGCCATTCTCACGAGGTTGATCAAAGGGATGCAGAAGTAAGTGATCCGGAGAAAGGAAATCAATTTTGGCAAGTCGACAATATTCCTCAAAATGATCAACCACGTTTGAAGGTGTATTATCGAGTAAATTTGAAATGAGTCTTATCAGCAAATCATATCTGGATTACGGAAGGAAACAAAACCGTATAAATCATCACAAATTGGCTTTCAACAGCAGGATACTTACAAATTGTCGCCATTTCTCCCGACTTGACGTCGTAGGAGCGCTTTGGAGCTGGTAAGATTACCTTCAAGCGAATAATTTAGTTTCTTTTTAATAGACTCGAGCAATTCTTTTTCACTGTAAAATACATCATGCGGAACAACTTTACTCTCCATGTTTTCAATTTCAAACTCGTTCATAAACCAATGTGCAGCAATTTGATCAAATTCAAGAACCATGTTTACTTGATGGTAGAAAACGGCTGTTGAAACCGTATGTAAATTGCATCCGCGCAATTGGGATTTCGAAAGCCATCTATTCATGGCGTATCAAAGTTTTGGTGGCAAGATAATTTCTAAACACATTTGTTCACTGAGAAGAGTGTTTATTATCGTTAAACAAATATTTATCTGTGTTTTGTTTTCTATTTGCCATAATTGCGGGCGAAATTTCGTCCCAACGGTTGTCAAACAAATGTCAAAATGACAATAGGCGAAATAATTGCCGTTCGCCCGACACGGGCGAAAAGAGCCACCTGTATTTCGCCATTTCTCGTCCGCTTCACCGCCCCTCGGGCCTAAAAGCTGCTCGCCGACAGCTTCTTGCTGCAAATCTGACAATATGGCGACCTTTCGCTTGGTTTATAAAAATCCAATTCAGCACGTGTATAAAAGTGCCAAACTTCAATCGTGAAAACGTACGTGTAAAACGGGTGAAATTGGGTCGAAAATTGTGGCAAAAGTGAGAGAAAAGCATCGCAAATCAGTAGACGCACGAATACGAACGAAATTTGGTGAATTTAGCGTGAAAATTGGGATTGTAAAATTTTCCTGTCTACGGCAAGAAAGTAAGCGCGTAGAGGCCGTGGTGCAAACGCGGCGCTGTCATTGCGCTCGTGTTCTTGAAGACTCCATCCAATGTACCACTTTCCTGGAAGCGTAGATCTCGACGAGAAAAAATTGAAGGCGTAACGACGGTGCAACAATGTCTCGCATGTGTTGTAAACTCTCGACAGGCTAGTCATTGCCGAATCCGGGGTCATGAAATAATGTGGATTTTTATTCTAGTTTCCAGCGCTACCTCCTGTTCCATCAGGCGCAGTTGCAGTGCGCACTGGGAGGCAGGATCATTGAATTGAACGAACCGAGCGAAGGTTCTTTTGGTGGTTTTTGGTGATATGCAAAAGTGCACAAGCGGCGCATATATTTTGTTTCTATTGAGAAAGCCGTCCTGCTTGAGAGATTTAATATTTGTGTTACCATTAGTATTTGGTGCATCCCGTCGAAGGTTTTTTTTGTGATTGCACGTCCATTAGAATGCACAATCATCGTGTTTTTCTTTGTTACATCTCTCGATTGTCCCGTGGCCGTTGAGATGACAAGATGATGATACGGTCGAACGCTAATTTTAGCGCATTTCATGATCGCAAACGGTTCTCAAACCTTGTTCAGCTTGCTTTGATAATGACATAGAAATTGCTCGATGTAAAACATCGGACCACTTGGCCATTGAAGTGACAACGGTGCACCAACAGGATGGAAATATCTGTGGCGGCAGACGATGGCACTTGGAACCGTATCCTTGGCGACAATGGTCATCGATCTCGACAATGTGCGAATACGCTGTATGTATGCGCTTAAACAATTTTCGTAACCACCGATCCAGAGCGAGCAGGTCCCGTTTCAATGCGATGTACTTTGTGAGGTTAGGATTTGCTGGATGGCACAAAGTTACCATGGTGGTGGGAGCGAGACAGAACAATAGAATGGGTCAGTGTAATACAAAGAGGAACAGACAGGGAGCGAATGGAAAGTTACGATTCATTGGAGTACGTGCGAGGAAGAAAAGCTCCATACTGCAGTCATCACCGATTTTTGTCTGTACCGTTATCGAGAAATTACTGATGCATAAAGCTTCCCGTTTACGGTACTGAAGTTTAACATATTAAGATATGTTGAGAGCAATTGGATCATCCCACAGAAGCCACTGTTGGAAATGTAAATTGTAAGGTCATTGTCGCCAGTAGGGAGCTTGACAAGTTTGTTGTAAACCAGCGAGATGCGTATGTTACATAGCGCTAGCGTCTCAAGTAAACGTACTATTCACAACCAGTGTGTCATCCGATTGTCGGTACTTGCCCGAATAAGAAACAATTCCGTCACGTTGCTAGGTACATATAATAAATCATCATCCAGAGGCCTGGTTAGTCATCGATATTGGTTGCTCAGATGGAAAAGTAGCAATAGTAGTAGCACTGCTACTAGACAAGAACTGTGTTAGTATTTGTGTCGTTTTTAACATCTTCTTCACGGGTTAGTGTTGCCTGCGGGAAGATGAGAATTTTCTCGAGCATCGTGCTGGAAAATATTCCACAAAAAGTTCCATACCATTGTTCATTACTAGCACCACGCATCGGGCAGTAATCTTTTAACACACGAAGAAACCGGGCCAGGCTGGCCGCGTACAGCAAACCGAATGAGAACGAGTAATACAGCAGTGCAGGAGTGTGAAGAAGATAAGTAATGCGCTAGGAAAAGTGACAACTAGAGAGACGACTGGTCTTGGTTCCGGCCGGTATTTTGATAGGGCAAAGAGGTGGTGTAAAAGAGAGCAAGAGTGCTCATTTTGTTCTTCGCCCCTCAATGTACAATGGTTCTCTTTTCTTCGCTTGTCTTACTGCGTATGGGCGGAATCGTTCTTTCTCTTCCCTTTCTTTGTTCGGGCCGGGTTTGAGTCATGGTGGAAGCTATGTGGGTATCTTCGTGGCTTCACCATGCTTAGACAACTTTGACAGAACGAAGTTAACAAGGGTATAGCACGCGAAAAGGTTTTGTAATAGGTTTCTTGTTATAAAAGGTACTTAATATGACCGTGCACTAGCGTGAAAATCGGTGTGTGAAGTTTATACTAGCTATTGTTTCATTTCTCAACGCAACAGCCGCACCGTCAAACAGCCAACATGGTTCTGCGTGATTATGTGTTTGTGTGTGTGTGTGATTGTGTGTGCTATGCGTTAATCCGATAGGCAGTAATCGGAATCATTCCTCGATCTGGCGATTTGCTTAATAGTGGAAATTAAATCTTGAAAGAAAGTGTTCAATTGTGTACGATTTTGGTAAAGGGTGTTAAGATTCCCATCAGAACAAAATTGCTTTCTTTTATTTTGTACTCACGTACAATAAATAATACGTCATCCGATGCATCCGTGGTACAGTCAATACGCATCAAGAAATGTGACGGCTTAAGTAATGATTACACTTTTCCCAACTTTTGCACACCGCAAAACGCGGAACTCACCGGGCTCGTGCGGGTGCTGCATTTACTTACTATCAAAACATTACAAATAAGCAAAATGGGCCAATGGTTGTTCACGTATTCCTTTTTGTCACCAAGGTCGTTGTATTCGTTGTGTTGCCGTGTGCCATTGCGACATTGTGACATTGTTTGAGTGTGTATGTGCGCTAAATAGCAATAGAACGATTAAAACCTGAAGGAAGAAATGATCGAAATCACATGCGCCAATCAGAACAACCGGCTCGATTCTTTCTCCTTTTCACGCACTTTTCCTGCTGAAATTAGGAATGAACGATGCCAATAAGTGAAAAACACAAAATACATAGTAGGCAATGATTTTGAGTTTGGGATTTCCAAGCTGTTTTAGTTTTGATCGGTGTGTTCTCTTTGGGTGAGAATTGGAATCGTAAGCAATAGGAGTGCACACACGGCCCACCGAGAGGGTAGTCTGGAATTCAGTGCAAAGTTGAATGTGATTTCGTGTGCTTTTCTCTACCAGATGGGAAGGAATCGGGAATTCGCAAGGGGACATCACACGCTGGCTTCGGTAACTCCATTACTAATATCTGATTTATTTTCTTTCATTTTCGGAATGTGTTGGTGGATGGATACTATCATTATTAATGCGTACAGATGGATGATAACCGCCAGGAGCAACAATCCCATGATGGACCCGCCGGCATGAATCCAGATGGCGTAATCGAATCGAACTGGAACGAATCCTACGACAACTTCGATGAGATGGGTCTGCGTGAGGAGCTCCTCCGCGGTATTTATGCATACGGTTTCGAGAAACCGTCTGCCATCCAGCAACGCGCTATTGTGCCGTGTCTGAAACTGCGCGACGTCATAGCTCAAGCTCAATCCGGTAAGTGGCACCGAATGGATGGTGCGAGTCGAGTAAGTTCTTCTCAGAGAAGAACGTTTATGTTTGTGGTCACGCAACACACGCGCGTTTGCACGGGTCACACAGGATTTAGGTTTCAACGGTTCTGGCAAGCTTTCTTCATTAATATACTGCTAGAGACCTCAAATATTATTGATTTTTTAGAGCACCTCCTGTACATTATATGGAGGGATATTTGTATACTGAATTGTTCTCATTGCCGAAGAAATGGTGTAACTAATGATGTTGAGAGAGATAAGTCTGTGTCTATGTAGCTTCATGAAGACTCCGAAGGGAACACGCGGTGGAGTACAAGAGATAAATGAAGTCCATTAACTCAGTCTTTAAACTGAGAATCCAATATCAAAAAACCAAATGCGACGCATAGTTCTTGGAGTTAATTTTCATCATTTCAAGTTAAAACAAAACCATATATTCGACGTTTTAGAATATTAACTAGCGAAATAACGTTCATTCGCAAAGTGTGTTGCGTTGTTACTGCATAAACATAAAATGTGTACATCTTCAGCATCATTTTTTGAACACATAGGTAAAATCGCTTTATCCATTCTTACCTCAAAAAGTGGTGCCAAAGCAATAACAGTACGCTCATTTGGAAATGTATGATCCATCCACATGGTCATACGTTTGTACATGCGTTCTACAGATTTTCTGCATGATTTAATAAAAAAACAAACTATCATGCAGATTCGAAACAAACATTCATGATCATTGCCTCTCCTTGATTGCAGGTACGGGAAAGACCGCTACTTTTTCGATCGCTATTTTGCAGCTGATCCAAACTGAGCTGCAGCAATGCCAGGCGCTGATCCTGGCTCCGACTCGCGAGTTGGCATCGCAGATCCAGAAGGTGGTCATTGCGCTGGGCGACTTCCTGAAGGCCCAGTGTCATGCCTGCATCGGCGGTACCAACGTTCGCGACGATATGCGTCGCCTGGAGCAGGGCTGCCACATCGTGGTCGGTACGCCCGGTCGTGTCCACGACATGATCTCGCGCCAGGTATTGCGCACGGATGCAATCAAGCTGTTCGTCCTGGACGAAGCCGACGAAATGCTGTCGCGCGGTTTTAAGGACCAGATCCAGGACGTGTTCCAGAAGCTGCCGCAGGACGTACAGGTCATTCTGCTTTCGGCTACGATGCCCAGTGACGTGCTGGAAGTGTCGCAGCATTTCATGCGCGACCCGGTAAAGATTTTGGTGAAAAAGGAGGAGCTGACACTGGAAGGTATCCGGCAGTTCTACGTGGATGTGAAATACGAGGACTGGAAGATCGGTACGCTCTGCGATCTGTACGATACGCTGTCGATCACGCAGGCTGTCATCTTCTGCAACACCCGTCGCAAGGTCGACCAGCTGACCGAGCAGATGGCAGAAAAGACGTTCACCGTGTCGGCCATGCACGGTGATATGGAGCAACGCGATCGTGATCTAATCATGAAGCAGTTCCGTTCCGGTTCGTCGCGTGTGTTGATCACCACCGATCTGCTCGCCCGCGGTATCGACGTACAGCAGGTGTCGTTAGTTATTAATTACGATCTCCCAACGCTTCGGGAGAATTACATCCACAGGTGGGGATTGTACCGTCTTTTTAAGAAGATAAGCTTGTTACTATTCTAAATACTGCTTTCTTTTGTTATTATCCTTCTAGAATTGGTCGTGGTGGACGTTTCGGTCGTAAGGGAGTTGCCATCAACTTCGTGACCGAGCAGGACAAGCGGGTTCTCGCCGATATCGAGAAACACTACAACACAACTATTGAGGAAATGCCAGCCAATCTGGCTGATATGATTTAATTGCGGAAGAGAGAGAGTGTGTATTTGTTTCCATCTAAAGAAGAAAAAAACTAGCAGCAGGCCAACGCCGCACCGCAAACAAGTGTTGTCTCTTTCTTCCTACTTTCGTGTACTGTTGGTCGTGCGTGTAGTAGATGGTGTGTGGGGGAGGTGGTGTTGGTAATAATATTGTGTCACGAAAGCGAACCCCGGACCAGAAGCGAAATTACAGAGACATTACCGAGAAGTGGTCGGGAGAGGTGTGGTAGTGGTGAAGTAATCCGATAGCGAAAGAGTGGGAGGTGGAGTAGGTGATAACAGAGAAGCCGTAAGGATTGGATTGTCCGTAGCGTCGTGCGTGGAAAAGCGGATGTCAACAACCATTTCTCTGCGATACAACATCGACTAAGCAGCATCATCAACAGGAAAGCGGTGAGAAGGATAGGCGGAAAGAGGGAAAACCCGCGAATTATCGTCAGCAAAAGGAGAGTAACACACGAAGAACACACATAGCAGTCGCAGCAGCAGCGCCTACGGAACATCAAGAAAATCCACGTCCCCTCTATATAAACAAAAGCAACAAAAAAAAAACAAGGTGTAAAAGGAATTAATAACAGAAAGCTAAATCTACTACTTTTATTGCTAATAAAATTATTCAAACCAACAACACAACAACAACAGATATCGTGGATGTAATAAAACGAAGACAAAAATGATCCAACATTGTGGGTGGTACATCATCGCACAGTAAACCGAAACGTATGGGACTGTTGAAATAAAAAAAGGCATTCGTAGGTAGACAGGGGGTGAACGAGTTATGTGCCTCCTTCCTCCCAAACTGCTTGCGTTGCGTGTCGATGCCGAGATATTAAGTTAAATTATAGTTATGGGTGAAGTTAGGCAGAACATAAAACATTTCGACAAATAATGACGAATAGTTAAGTAACGTCCCAAGATAGATAAGTCGTTTCGCTTCAAACCAACCGTATTAAAAAACTTTCATTTTGCCTGTTGTAGTTCGCACTAGATGGCGCAACTGTTCACTTCCGGTTTGTCATATTTCAAACGATGACAATATTCAGGCTGGATCACAGACATTCGTTGACATTTTTAGGCCGAAAGACAAACATAAATTTACAAAAGATATAAAAAATTCATTTATTTTTCACGTATTTTTGCATGATCAATTGCGCTGAACAGTTTTATAAAGATGTATTATTTTTCGTGCATTACAAACCTTGGAAAACATGTGTGTAAATTTTAAAACTTAAATTTTGTTTTCTGTCTTCAACCACGTTCAAACAGTATAAGAACGATTGAATTTATTTTTCATTTAAAGATTTTTGTGCAAGTGTATTTAGATGCAAGTTTTGTGATGATTTGTTGCGCAAAACGTCATTCTCGTATGACCGATTCGACCGGATATTCGATGTTCGTACACCGCTCGGTGCAGATATCCTTTCCACCCAGGAGAAGAGTGGATCAGATAAGAAAACAGTGAATCTTTCTCAGCAAGCACTTCCGTTGCTTCAGTTTCAATTTGTGATTAGCGGCGTGTGATCGTTTCGACCAGGCAAGCGTTTGCACATTTGCGTACAAACGTTTCAAAACAACTACGTACGTGGTGGTGGTGGTTATATTCGCCGAAGTACAGGTAAAGCGTCGCTGGACGTGCATTTAGCAAAGTACAGCATTTCCATTGTCAGTAATTTCGGTAGTCTCAAAAGCGGAGTGGTCGCGTACATTCACGCAAGTCATTGGGGCAGAGCCGGTTTGATGGAACTGTGCGATGGTGTTGGTGTGAGCGAAGTAAAGATAAACTCGCTAGAAAAGGAGGAACGGAAAAAGAAAAATATTTCACTGGAGTAGCTGAGAGGAGTGGAAATGCAGTATCGAAAAGCCATTGGTGTGACAAGGTGCGAAAGAGAGCGGAAGAAGCGAGAAGCTGTGAAAGCTGGTGCATGTGTGTGCGTGTAAGAATGCGTACACACAGCGGCGGAGTTGTGCATAACAGCAACGCAGTAGCAGTTCTTGGACGCGTGTATAGATGGGTTGGTGAGACGTGTGTGTTACAAAGCCGGAATGAGTCGAAGTGTGTGTGTGTATTTGCGTGTGGTGTAAAGTTCGACGTTGTGTGAAAGAGAAGGAGCGAAGAGTGCGTAAGATTGTGCACACAGCGGCGCAATGGCAACTCGACTGCGGTGTGGTAATGTTAGTAGAGAGTGATCCTTGTCATTGAACGGACAGTTATTCCTGGCTCCCGGGTGTGCGCTGTAAAAGGTTGACGGATTTTTAGGTTATAAAATACTCGGTTCTGCCTTCATCAGAACGCGGCCGGTGAGTGTAGGGCATTACAATACGTGACAGAAGAAAAGCACAAAGCGTTGAACTTTTTCGTACTAGCATAGTGGTGTGGTGTGGCCTTTTCGGTGTACGCTGCAAATCCTACATGCAAGCCAACGTGGTGTAGTGAAGCATAGACGTTTATGCGTTCGCAGTAGGCGGGTGTTGGTTTTCCATTTGCAAAGATACCAACTACGGCACTACTGGTGAAGCCTAACTTCCCTTCTTCCCTGGACTGTGGCTGTAACCGGCAAATGTAATCTAGTGTGCTTTTCGTGGATTGTGACGCAAACTGTTCCTTTCGAAATCCTTGCTTTGCCGTACGAGTGGCAGTCAACAGGAGCTTAATTGTTCATTTCCCTGTATCCGTGTTTTTTTTTCTACGTTGGCTGGATTGGTGTGGTTGGTGCATCATCGATCTCCCTCTCTCTTTCTCTCTATTCAATATAGGCGATAGAGAATTCTGAAGTAGCGCTTTTGAGCAATACTGAAAAAAGGCAGTTTCCGGATATTGAACCATCCCCGGCAACCGGAAGCACCAGTAGCAGCAGCAGCAGAAGCAGCAGTAACAGCAGCGAAAGCAGTACATTTTTGCACTCCGAACGCGAGTAATATAATACAGACAGAAAATGAGCTGGCAGGATTACGTCGACAATCAGCTTCTCGCTTCGCAGTGCGTGTCGAAGGCAGCCATCGCCGGTCACGATGGTGGCGTTTGGGCCAAATCGGAAGGCTTTGAGGTAAGTGTGTGCTGCGTAGCGTGTGTATGCGTGTTCCGGGCAGGAGATTTGTGATCCTTTGTTTCGCGTGATACAAAAAGTGAAAATGTGACAAGAGAAGGGATACAAATTCGTGTGCATTTGCTTGTGTACGAAATTGAAAGAGTTCGGTATGGTAGTACGGCAAATGGGAAAAACCCGGCAGAAATTGTAAAAGGATGATGTCGGCATTTTTTTTCGCCAACGCGAAAAAAGTTGTCCAGATGAAGGAGTGAGCCACATTATCGTAGGTGAAGGAAAAGTTCCCTTTGTGAGTGAAACACGAACAAAAGTGAGAAAGCAGACTGTACCCCAAAAAATTGTTTCTTTTTTTTAATGCGCGTGCGAGCGAGCGAAAGATGTCCATGTAGCAAAAAGTGTCGGGGAAAGAGAACGATAATGTTTTTTTTCTTTTCTTCCGTATTGTCAATTCGATTGTTTAGATAGAAAGAGAGCAAAAGCAAAACGGGAAGAAAAAGGGATGGTAACAGTGATGTGAGCGACGAGAGTGAGAAACCGTAATGAGTTTTATCGCGATGTCTTCTCATCAAAGGGTGTGACCGATGAGATGATGATGCGGCTACGGCGGCTGCAGCGTGATGGACGAATTCGATATCTTTCAACAAAAGCATTATCCAATTATAAGTGAGCTCACATTTTGGAAAATGAAAATTGTGATAGCAGTTCCTTTTGAAAATGAGGATAAATGTGCATGATAGTGCCATCGGTCCTTGCTTGTCTGGTGAGCAGTTGGGGTAGATTACTCATCGTGTGTGAGATCACTGTGACTCACACACGGTTTAGTACTAAAATTCAGCTTGCGTTTTGTACTCGTGTTTTGTCCATTTCAAAAAGCGAAAAAGTGTCCAATTGTTCGTTTACTATCTGTAGTAATTGTTTCTTACTGCTGTGCGTACAACACACTTTCTAATCGTGAAACGTGCACAATCGGAAGAAGACAGCGAAATTGCAACAATGAGCCAATGAGAAGAACGAACGTGTGCCGGCTCACCAAATGAATTTTCAAAATGGCGCCCTCTTCCCCCCGGGGAATTGTCTCTGTGTCTGTACTGCTGTTTCGCGTTGCGGTTAGCAAAGACGCACCTTTAGCTGCATGTGATTCGTTCAAAATTATTTTGAATGTTTTTTTTTGTCCTCGGTGCGATTCAAACCATTGCTACCGTTCGTAAATATGCCCTTTTGGGTGTTGTATGTTTTTTCTTCTTTTCTCACGTTTTTGCAAACCTGCACTGGGACTGGTATGTATTGTGCACGCACGATAAATAGTGTAGTGGTGCAGACGGACATAAAAGTGACGTTCTTTCACGCACACACACTGCTGTCTGTCGCCTTATAAACACACACATGCAACCGTTTGTTCAACACTGCTTAGCAACGGGTGCGTGTGCAAATGGTAATCTTTATTCCGAAACGTACCGCTTTTCAGTTTCGCATACGGGCTAAAAGTTGCGTGCCCGTACGTGTGTAGTGGTGCTACATTCTGGACTAGCGCAAAGAAAGGAACGGCAAAAAATGCCGGTGAATTTTAACACGTTCCGTACCAAGCACAAAACGGTATAGTTTCCTGCGGGCCCAAAAATCGCAAATTGTGCTAGATAATGATACGAATGCAATCGTTCCTACTGTGTGTGGGTCCGATCCACCCTTTGGTTCGTTGGAGAGAAAGATATAGAGTTATTGTCATCTCGTTCTTT
>KB664266.1:4443684-4464795 GCA_000349025.1 Anopheles minimus | reverse complement strand
GCTTTGCTTTGTTGAAAACTATTTATTAACTCTTGTAAAATTGCAATTTTTACCTAACGTGCACATTAGCGTCTTCCACACTTGATGCGGTTTCGCTAAAGCATACCCGTCACCCATATTTGGGTGACGCGGGCCCCCAGGAAACATAGCCGTCACCCATATTTGGGTGACGCGGTACGGAACGTGTTAAACCGGTTCGGGGCCGTACTTGACTTCACTAGTTGGAAGTGCGATGCGATGCGTGTATGTATGTGTTTGTGTGGGGGGATAATATTGTTGGTTTGTGAAGGTCTGTGGTAGAAGAAAAAAGTGAACAAAATCGCTCGGATTGCTCTACCACTATCCGCAGGGGGTACAGATTTATAGAAATCTTCAATGACCAACGAATTTCTCGCATCATCACGAGGGAAACTAGACAGAACGCGGTAGCCCAATCCAGCATTCTCACTGCTCCCCTAATGGCAAACGTTCGCCCTTTGCAACGGCGCACTCGATGCGCAAAAGTAAGTGTTTATCTTATCTGTCCGAAAGAGGTGTTGCTAAAACTGCTCTCATGGATGACAGATAAAAAAACGCATACACTTTATACTTGTGGTGCTTGAGGAACAGGAGAATCGTTGCTAGGAATATGCATGGATTGCTTTTAGAATATGTCATCCACTATGATGTGTTGTTATTGCAGCAGCAGCAGCAGCAGTTGTTACATTGTTGTGTTCCCCTCAGCTGCCATCCGTTGCTGTCCCTCCTCCTGCATTGCATATCGTCGAAGAGCGCGTAATGGAGCAACTGTCATTTATTTGCATATGGACGATATTAATAACAAAGTGTGCGTGTCGCATATGTGGTGTCCTGTCGGGAGGGGGGTACGGGGCACATTTCTTTCTTTCCGGCCTTCCGCTTCCGTGAAAACAACACGCACGAAACATGGCCTTCTCCGTGCGATGACTCATCGTAGGAAGGTTGCTTTTATACCAGTCATGCGTTTCTATTCTATTTTCATGTTTTATAATGCTGTTCTTAAGTTGTGATAAAAATATGGGACGAAATAGTTCTGTGGAATTCTTCTATCTTGACTGCGTAATATCACTTCCTTTTTGCATATTTTAATGGTTTTATCCTTCTTGTTTTTAGCCTCCTTATCTGCTAGTATCCCAGTATGGGGGAGAGCTAGTAACGTTACAGCGCAAGTAACACATTTATCATGGTGTTGCCCCTTCTCCAGCAAATGATAAAGCTATTATGGAACAATGTTTTCCACACAAAATGGGAAGTTTTGAGAAATCTACGACCATCAGAAAATGGGATAGAATCTGAAACAGGAATAAAACAAAAAAGAAAGGATTTTTTATTCTTGTTTTTCGTTTTAGAATAATCACTATCAAAGTGGGAAAATATTGACGGTTACGTAATTTTGAAAGGAACATGTGAAGGTTTGGTTAAGTAGACATTAGCATTAAGATGCCATCAGAAGTTGTACAAGCATTCAATCGCAAGCAATTCCAATTCCAACCAACGTCTCTAGGGAGAGGTAATCTGGTTATAGAAAAAGTGTGCAAATTTGCATCAGAATGGCTGAAAGTTTGGGATGCTTGCGAGGATAGAATGGACGCGAAAGCGGAAGAGCAGACATTAACTGTTCATTACTTCCAGAACGAAGTGTGCTTCTAACGCACTTCCCGTTTGATAGCTTGCGAGTGTGTGGATCAACGATCCCGTAACAGTCGAGAATGAATCCAAGAGCAAAAGAAAACCTTTATCGTGGAAGACTTTTACCCCTCGAATGTGGAAGAGAGCATCATTCTTTTCCACTCAGCCCGAGGGAAGCAGGGGGCACCGCCCCAAGCAACCCTATTTGGTGCGATTAAATGAGTTTTAACATATGGTAAGCAAATTTATTTCCTTCTCCTTGCAACGGAGAACATTCGCTTTCGGGTGCCGTGTTTTGTGAGGTTGTTTGTTTTTTGCCTTCTTTTTCTTCTGTGTGGCATTTTCCGCCCATTTGGTTTGATGGGAAATGTTCGGTACTTCTAGAGCGGTTTTGTGGATATTTCTCTTGTGCCACAAGCACAACAGGAGTGTTTGTTGATTTAGGTGTGTTCCGTTCCGCACATTGTGCGCTCCTATTGGATCTCGTTTTCATCTTCTCGTTAGCAATCGATGCTGCCTCGTTCATCGACAGTGGGTTGGAAAATGGAAGAAGAACAATATATTGAAAATCCGACAAATATTTTCTCATACACACACACACACCCACACGGGGGCCATCCATATGGTGCCTTAACGTGAAGAAAGCTAGCGGTTCTGTATTGTGGGATCGGTTGATCGATTACTGCCGGCTGGTGTCTGTCGTCGTTGCAGGGAATATTACTCGCTGATTATACTGCAGTCATCCCACCTCTTGAATAAAGTGACAAACGGTGCGAAAAGAATGAGAGCAACCCATTTCCAACCGGATCCATCAAGGGCAACGGAAAGCGTACCACAAAAGGGAAATGATTCGACCATATCCCTACTGCTACTACTGCGAAAAGGGAAATGGAAACGAAAAAAAAAAACGCGCCGTTAGGCCGCCTGCATCACTGACTGGGTTGGTGGAGGAACCGCACCACCCCCTGTCCATCGCAGTCAATTTGTCAAACGTTGATTCAAGAAAGGAGCGATGAATAGTGGCCGGAAATGGCGAATGCTGACTGACTGAGCAAAACGCTCGATTGTTGTCAGTCTGCACGCGTTCGTTCGGTGTTGTCCTTCCCAAAACGCATCCCCAATACTGCAGTGTGGAAGTTGTTCTTAGCCGGTTTGATTCGACATATGTTATGTCCAAATGATGCTAGAGATTAACAAATGTAAAAAAGATTTGTCAACTGGTATTAAGAAAGCGCAGTAGTATCTGCAGAATATTTGGGGGAATACGATGGTCTCTCATCAGTCACATAAACGCTCAAAGTTCCAACTTTTACCAAACGATTGACTAATGATGGTTTGTTATTTTGTGAGAAGAGAATGCCCTCGTTTGACAGTCCTATTTATTGTTGCGAATGTTTGCTAAGCTAACACATGGTAATGTGGAACTCAAACCAAGTGCCTAAAGGCGTGAGTCATGCAAGGTTTTTTCGTTGTAGAACTTTTCGCAATGTTTTTGGCGGTTTAAAAGAAGTGTGAATTTGGAGCTCTTGTATCCTAAAAATGTTCAGTACCTCCAAAGATTCTCTCATGCAAACTATCCCAAATCCCGAAACCCAGCTCTCGATCATTTCGTTCATTAGCTCACTCATTCTGTTACATTCGCAGAGAAAGAGTTGTTTCTACCAGGATCTTACACGGGAATGGGGCCTTCAATTTTGAACGAAATGAAGAAAAGGAAAGAGAAAGTTTACGCGCTCGCTTTGGTGGCAGTGCGACGGAACTTATCGGAAGTTGGTTGTTCACGAAAAAAAGGAGCATACAGTGTGATGGAGTTGGTGATTTCTTTCTCCATTTTTTGTTGTATTTATGTCTCCGTCTGTCGCCTCCGGAGGAGGTCTCTAAAGGTTAGCGATTGGAAGTGGCTCCAAAAATACGGCTTACTCGAACTCTCCTGCAAAGACTCCGCCGCGACACACGTCTTTGGTTGACTTTTTTATGTTTGAGGGATAGGGATATGGGGAACGTATGAAACTTGCAACAACGCCGGGAAAGGGCTCATAAATATTCGAACTATACGAATCCGGTTTGTCTTGTGTGTTTTTTTTTATCCATTTAATGGTTAATGGATGAGATATGCGATGTGCGGTATATGAGAGAAGAAAGCAAACGTTTAAATCACCGTATCAAATGTGAGTTTTGTTTTGGTACCTTCAATCATTCGCTTACTCTTCCTTTACCAACAAAAAAGGGCGGAAGAAAGTTAGATGGAAGTAAGAGAAAAAAATAAAACCATGAATCATACATATTCATATTTCGGGGGCTCAAGACTTCGGCCCCTTCAAGGGATGAGAAAGCTACCCTTAAGTTGTCTCACACCGAATTGAAAGTATTTGGAGAGTTTTCAATCGATCAACCAATATGATAGAGCATAGTAGTATCCACTACAACATGTTTCACAAATCTTCTCACACTTCTTTAACTTCTATTCATCATCAGCTTTAATCCTTCGAAAAACGATAGATCATCCCCTGAAATGGGAGAGATATCCCCAATGCCATTGATGATCGTAAGAAAAGAATTGCAAATAATCGACGAAGGTCTCCGACAATTGACTGTTTCTGTCTGTCAGGTGATCGGCAGAGGTTGGCCTCTAAAACGGGTCAGTATGTTCATGGCACACATTGATGGTTGCACTTTGCTGCTGTTGCTGCACCTCCGTGTGTGGAACTGAATGGCGATCGAATCCGATTCCCTGGCTGGGGCATACAATAGTATACCGCAGAGTAGGTGAAGGTCATCGTTTCGAAGGTTGCGCCTCCTCACAGAACGCGCCAATATTGGGCGCGAGACCAGGTCTAGCCGAAGTCGTCAATTTCAACCTGGACGTGGTGGCGGGGATATGCGAGTTGTGCTGTCTAGCCAGCTTTAAAAGGAGGGAGCATACCGACGAGAAGGATCCCATCGATGTGTGTGTACGGGGTGGTATTGGAATCGCGTGTCCAATTTTTATGTGTGTACACCTCGTTACCATGGTCGAAAAAGACGGGCGGTTCTCTGTCTGTCTATCAGCTGTCGGCGGCTTATACCCCATACATATATATTGATTTTGAACATTCCTCTTCACGGCTGTGTTAAAGGGGGCTCCCCGGAAGGGAACTTTTATCCAAATCTCGGGAAGGAAACGCGAATAATGAACCTTCAGCGGAACCAGAGGCGCATTTCTAACTTTCCAACAGGAAATCCAATTACCCTTGGGCAAGGTCGGTGAGTTACTACTGCTCTTGTAGGTCGAGGTGAGGTCGAAGCTGCAAGAGGTGGCGGCACCAACAAGAAAAGGGCATTATGAATGGTAGGTTTTGTGGGTCTCCTCCGTACCCGCATACATCAGCTGTGTAAATGTGAAGGGACTCCCGTCGCGCAATGGAAAACGGTGCTCCGGGGAATGGCGAGCTACATCAGTCCCTTCTAGACATGATAAACACAATAAAAACCAGCATCACAAACGCGTTAAGTAACGCAAGCCGCAAGTCTGGAGTTGTTTGTGTGCATAGTGTGGTAGTCGTCATACCAGCAGTATTGGTGCACTTGTGTGTGCCGCCGCTATCGGTTTCGCAGTCAGTTAGGCCTCAGATAACCATATTGTTGTACACAATGAGTGTGCATTCGAGAACATACTGATGGATGTGTAATATGTCACTGGCATGTTCACTTGACACATTCTTCGGTTTCTGTGTGGAGTATTGTGGAAGTGGATTTGCTTACACATCCATTCCCAGTGGGAACGAATGCCGGGATCATTAATACATTTTATCTGGGTTGCTGGACTATTTATCGTCTATGGCAATCGTCGAAGATATTTACAAAACTTACTACAAGATGTGAACATTTTAATTGTAGATACTATATTCCAATCGCTGCACATGTGGATGCAAATCAAAAACTATCACTTCTCGCTAAGTTCTAGCCAAATACTCGTTGACCTTCATGGAGTGAGGTGGGAAAGAATTCGTCGTGCACAACAAAGGTGGTGTCGCGTGTTTGCCATTTTAATAAAGACCCCAGTGCGGATAGCTTCATCAGAGCATATTGATTAGCTCATGACGATGATTGGAAGGACATGGATCAACGCTGCTAGGAGGGGATGAAGTTGAACGTGGATGATGTCTCCCCGCGACATCATCAACAGATCGGACGATTAATAATGCGCTATGCATCGATGTTTGAATAATTACGGCGGGGAATGTCTAGTCAAACGCTCGCGCCTCAAGACTAATGGGAATTTTGTTTTTGTCACTCTCGGAGTAAGCGTGCACGTGTCTCTGTGGCAGTTGAAATGTTGTTGACCAGAGGAACAGTAGGAAGGAGAGTTGTGTACCATTAACACTGTAGGGAAGGGATGAGTTGTATGGGACTTCTCAATTAGTCCGTTTGTGTGGATTGATGCGCTAAAAGGGTGGATGCAAAACGGCCTTGTGTCGTGATTTTAGCAAAGATGTAGCAAGGGTTATGTGCAAAGTTTTGTGGGAATAAGCTTAATATTATCTTTAAATGATTTATCTTTTTTAGTCATATCTAACCTTCATATTTCTTTCTTCATACAACTCCCATGCGAAATGATACAGATACAAACGACAAAGAGCATGTTCCGTCTTTCGCTTTAATGCAATCCGTTCGAATGAGCAAACCGGACGCACACGTTTCGTTGACTGCTTACTTTTACAAGAATAGCCGTCTCGCCGTCGGGGCTACCTGTCCCATCCCGGCTCTGGGCTGGGGGGAACTGGTTGGACCGGTGTTTTCCGGTGGGAAGAGCAAAGACAAGCGATCGAAGATCTTTTTCCTTTTTCTCAGGTTAAGGTGATGTGTCACCCGAAGTGTGTGCGCATTCGAAATGTGCGGCGATAGGGAGGGAGAAGTTTTCTGGTCCCCTCTTTCCCAATATCCCAGACCACTGACTGGAATTGCAACGCATCATCAGGGATAGTATAGATGTATGTTGATGTCGGTGGTAGAGCCTCTTTTGGAAATGGTTGGTTGTAAAATTGTTTTTGCTGCTACGTTGGCTATATTCAGCTTGAAATACGGTACAAGCGACTGGGGGAGAAAGATGTGAAGAATGAAAGCTTTAAAGGAGAAGTCCAGAAATACCCAGATAACGACTTTACAAAACCTAACCATAGTTGGGACATTTTGACGTGCCTTGGATGTGTGTGCGTGTGACGCGTGCCGGCGTCACATGTGTTGTGTTGGTAGTGTGAGTCTTGTGCAGTTGTAATATCGCGTTTTGTTGCTAACCGATAATGCCCTATGCCACCTTCAGCGTAACAGTGGAATATTAATATCGATAACATGCATTATCATGATCGTTAATGTTTTCGAAGCACTCGGTTCAGGTTTTGTTGACTAAACTTCGAGTCGAATGCACCTGAAACACAAACAATAGAAGTTTCAAAACAATTAACACAAGTAAGTTAATTATGTTTATCATTTTTGAGTGGTTTGAACAAAAAGTTACTAACACCAGGAAGTGCCATTGGTTCAATGGCATTTCGGTTGTGAAATGCATCTGAATATTTTTTCTTTCATTTTAGGAAATCCGGGCGCAGTTGAGTGTGGTTTGATTTCGACTCTCAAACATCAAAGATCAATGATCGATGATTGATCGATCGAACGAAAGCGAAACCGCAAAAAAGGGCACGTGGGATGATGTGGATGGCGGGTGTACATCGAAAGAGTAAGCCTTCCCCGGTCTTCGCACTCCCAAAGAAGAGGAGATTCCCTTGCCCACTCCACCCCAGGATATCCTAGGGATATTATGGGCTGCGGTCGTTGGCAGAGTGGTAGCGAACTTTTCTATTTTTTGCTACACATTTTTCGAGACCGTTGGCGGTATTCGAAGAATGGTTGGTGATGCGTTGCAGCAACGTCGAGTGAAGATAAAATTGGGTAGATAATGGGTCGATTTCGATCGGTTAAAAATTCAGCAACCGAATGTGCTGATGCAATAAGAGTAGTATAATCGCGAATGTGATTGTTGCCTTTTGTGTATGTGTATGTGGCGCATTGTGACGAGTTGCAATCAAATCCGGGATATGACGTAATGAATGAGCCCGGGTGAGACATTCAGCGTTTGATTAGTCATCTCCTACGCCTCGAGTGCTTGGGACGACGATGATGCACTGAAAGAATCGTTTAAAACCAATGACTTAATTTATGATTCAGGAAGAGGTTTATTTTCGGTGTAAATTCTTTGTTGCTCATACGAGAGATGATTAACGCTAATTTACCTTTTTTTTAAACTAAGAAGGATGACTAATATAGATTCTACAGATCTGTTGATCTGCAACAACAATAAGGTATTGGATGTTACAGGTGACTGTACATTTCTGCAACTTTTTAATTATCCTTATTTATATCTTGCCTTCAGAGGATATATCAACATTGTTAAGAGCTATCTTTAATTGTTCAAAAATCTGTAGATCTTTTAGAGACCCAGACTAGCAAGACAATACAAATGTGATCCTGGCGCATTTAGTGCCATACTATTGGATCAGATCAACCATTCAATAGGCAACTTCCCAATATTACTCTGGACGTCAATTTCTCAGGGTGTAGCGTGTAGTTTAAGACAGAATCCACGTTTTCTGTATCGAATGCATATTGCCATGGAACCGCTTAACGCATTCCGGGTGGAAACATGAAACCGAAACTATTCCTACGGTCTGGTGCGTTTTGCTCTTCCGCCGCACCAAAGCAAAGACAGTTGGCAGACGTAGATCTCTCTTGCTACTTCGAATCAGTTGCATTTTTGTTGCCGTTCCACATCTTCACCATACATCAACCTTTCCGAAAATCATTCCTCTCTGATAGCTCCAAAAGGAAAGGGCCATTCCTCCCCGACTTCCATGCCGCTCGGTTGATTAGTTAAAGGAATGATTCTTTTTTTCCACATCGGCGGTAGCACATTCCTTCATCGTTAACACCGAGGTTTGGCCATTAAGTCATGCTCGTTGAGTGAGGAGAGATGATTCCGCGCTAATGATACGGAAAAATGGGTTTCCTCTTTGTGGCTGGCTGGACGACGAACCACTACTCTTTGCTTCCAGTTCTTGTTTGCCGCTGTCTACCCCTTTGCGTTTGTTTTGCACTAACGATGTGATAATTGATTAAATGGTGGAGCATAAAGACAAACACTAATTTCTTCCTGTTGTTTCTGAGCGTCCTCGCTGGAGTTGGGGAAGCACTACAGGTGCTAGTAATAAACGTTCCTTGGACGGGAGGTATTGACTGAAGAATTGAAGGGGTGGTGCAACTCACTTAAATCCATACGTGTGTGCAATTTTTATGAAATTGTTACAAAACAATAAATGATGGCGGTACAACATATACATGCGAACACAGCGGTGTGGAGTTGCACGGTGAATGAAAATGTAAAAATGCGCAAAGCTGGCAATCGACGCTGCTCCGCGTATGTGTCTCTCGCTGAATTGGCATTTTTCTTGTTCCGTTCACCTTCTTTACCTTTTTGATTTCTTTAACCCCTTCCGTGATTTGTGATTCGGGTGGTCGCTTTTGGTTCGAAAGGGGGGAAAGATTGAATTTTATTTATTTTTCGAGTAACCCGTTTCGAGTTCATCGTGAAACGGTCAAGTGCCTCAGTCTCGGAAACGTGCTCCTTTGGCTCTGCGCGATCTCATTTTTCCACCATTCTTTTTAGCGGCTGTTTTCGGGTTTTGCGTTTTTAACTCATTATCGCTAGAAAGTGGAAAGATCTTGGAGTACAATTTTTCGGACAGAGAGATAGAGAAGGGAGTGTGTTGATGAATGCGCACCGGTTGGTTGGAAACGGTGTCACGAACGTCTTTGGGGGAAGGTCATTGAATAGTTGCTTTCAACAAACAAAGATGTTAGAAATGTAAGATAGCGCAGCCAGATCAAAAGAAGTGCAGAAACCATGAAAGAGAGACGATAAGGACCATCTCGCACCCTTTTCTGGTTCGAAAAGAGAAGGTCAATGGTTTCGCGAAAGTGAAGCGTTGCGACGACCTCGCTACCTTTCGGGGTTGGTTTTGTGGATCATTTTGCACAAGGTGAAGGTGGTTTATGATTCATGTACCATAGGACTGTGTACCAGAAACGGATAACAAAAAAAAGCACTTCGCAGTAGTAGTATGATCTACTGGAAAACTCGTTGGCCCAAATCGAACTTAATTGCCCGAAACCGTCCACACACGTTCGTATATGAGTATGTGCTTGGTTTCTTTTCGGTTTCGGTTCCGACTGCTGCTCCTCCGGTCGTGGCTCCCGGGCAATCGAAGCTGAAGAAGAAAATGATGGTGCTATATCCTTCAGTTTTAAGCCAGTCGCGCGAAAGTTATCGTGGCAAAGGTGGATATATGATATCATGAGCCAAGGCTCTGGTTCCGTTACGCTCCAATTTGCTGCAAGTCATAGGAAGCAGCAGCAGTTGAAAATTGAATATTTGCACTAGCACGCAAAAAAAACTGGAGAAAAGAAGAAAATGAAGGAAATGCACGTGTTGTATGTATGGATGACTAAATGTGCGCTTAATTTTAGCAACCACGTTTTACGATTGTTTAACCTTCTTTTTTTTTAGGGTTTTTTTCCTTCGTCTCACTAAAATTAGCATTTTTGGTGTATCGACACGTGGAAGGTGTCGTAATCCTGGTCGCGGCACCATCGCACAATTGCCGTTTGTGCTGTAAAAATAGGATTAATTGGAATTTAGCGAAAGTTATTTTCACCTCATGTAGAGATTCTTCAATTCGAAATCTTCGGTTCGGTTGAAAGATCGATCCGTAAAAGAGCGAAGCAAGAATTGTTGTGATGGAATGCCGATCACACATCACGGTTCGAATGTCTTCACTGTGTGGCAGGAAAGACCCCCTCCGGAGGTTGATCATTATTCCATTTTTGGCATACGACGTGTTCCCTTCTGTTTCTAACGTCTTCCAACAACGAACACTTCGTTACTCCATTTTGGTCACAGGAATTCGGTCTACCAAGAGCTACTTTCTTCACCGATGCCGATGACCTTCACAACAATCCTACGATGTGCGAGATCAGTGTTTCGATTTCTCGGTCTCCCCAAACAACTACTTCTACCGCAACTCTCGTTCCTATCCTGCCTACGTGCGGGTTGTTTTCTTTGGATCTTTTCGAAGCGTGCCAATTTCTTTGCGGTTTGCTAATTTTAGATGTGCGTATGTATTTTGCATTCGTTTTAGTCTTCTTAACTTGGAATTGTTGGTGGTGGGACTCTGGTACGGTAGTCTCTGGGAAGAGGTGGAAGATCATGTGCAATCGTGTGCAGAAGAAGTGCGCTACGTTGTGAGTAGCCATAAATAGGCTGAATGATGTTGGGGTTTGCCTTGCACTCCCCTCTAGCTTTATCGGTTTTCGTTAGTGCCCATATCGGATGGAACGGTACATCGAACGGACGTCATCAGTCGGTGATTTGCACCGTTTGTGTGTGTCCATTTTCAGCATCTTTAAATACTACCCTTAAAGCAGCCCGTATGCCACCACCAGGGAGGATTGGAAACTCTTCATTGGGGAGAAAAATTAGCTACTTAAAAGGTAAAAATATGAGGACCACCACCGCGTGTGAGAAGGTGCAACAGAGAGTGAGAGAGAGAGCCACACTATAAACGCCCTTGCGCGTCATTTAAAGCACGTTTCATTTTTTCCCGCGATATGACCACATTTGGGCAGTAGTAGAGTGCGCGCCACGATCCGTGTGGTGTGGTGACGATGATGATTCAGAACACGATCGCGTCGCGGCAGCTGTTGTGGTGTGGTGTGCCGCTGTGGAGGTCTCCCTTCTATATCTTTTTTATTCCACCACAGCAATCACCTGGGTGTTTTTTGGTTAAGCTAGTTTAATGTTGTGCCTACGGGTGCTTTATCTTGTTTGGTTCTGGTGTTTTAAATCCTATTCCGTCAAACCCACAGACCATGAGGGGAGAGAGGCACAGGTTTTCGCTGTCTGTCATTGCCGCCAGTAGTAGGTTAAGATTCAGCCCCCCTAGTGTACGTACGACGAGGCGACGATCGTTGATCCCGTGTGCGTGGTGTGGTTCTCATGTCGTAGGTTAGGTTTAGTTAGAAGGGGACGAGTTCTCGGCAACAATCGACGATCGCGGGGAGTTCTGGTCGGGTATGAAACAAACAATGCTAAATATAGATGTATCAAAGATTGTGGATGGAGATGATGGACTCCGGGTAGTGGAGGTTGTACCGCGGAGTGTTCCTCACGTCCCCGGTTAGGAGATGTTGCCTGGTAAGTCGTGAATGCACGTTGAGATCTATTGCAGTGTATGAACGGTATTTTTTTCGGCAAAGATCAAACCTTGGTAAAAAGGTAGAATAGAGTCGTCACCATTCATTCGTTCATTTCGAAAGTGTTTATTTTGGAAGAATTGGGCCATGAAAGACTGGACTTTTATATTTTAATTTCGATTGGTTTTTAAATAGTTAACAATTTTCATGATTCTCATGAGACTTTTTGATGTGGTGGTTGTTATCTGATGTGTTTAAAATATTCTAAACGTTCTTTGGATACTGTTTAGAGCATGGAGAGTGATAACAATGGTATTTTGTACACATTGACCTGACTCAATATTCAAAAATGAATATTTTGCAGAAATTATATTGTTGTTTCTCATCAGAACAAGGTATAGCATTTATAATTCAGCATTAATCGAAAGCTAGTCCTCGATAGGGCCGTTCCATACCCTTGCAAACTAGCTGATTTCCAGTATTTTCAACTTGTTTATGTTCAACAAATAATATTATAATATATAAATACAAATATGTATTTTTAACTTGTTTATTTTAGTTGGATAGATTTATTAGGTATTTTGGAACCGGAGGAAAACCATGTCATTTGTACTGAAATTGGGTTCAAATAGCTATCGTATATCTTAGTTCTCCAAAAGAAATGAGAGTATTTAAGATTTTAAATTTGATTCACTATTTTCTTTTGCCATACTATATTTCCCCCTGCAGATTGAGTAGACAGTTTTGAGAAGGGATCAGCATAGAAAGTAAAAGCATCAGCAGAGTCGTCCATCTCTCTTTCCTCAGTTGTAAAATGTCCCTCACTGTGCTGCGACAACACCCATTGACCGCATACCGAATGAGGTGAAAGTTATTACCATTCTCCATCGCGCATCCATCGTCGGTATCATCGTCCCGCGCTTGTACCGTGGAGCATCGTAATGCTCGTTATATGATCAAGATATGATTAATGGTGAAGAGCCGCCCGCCGGCCCGGTCGTCACACAGACGTCGTGTCGCGGGTAAAAGCATCATAACCCCCCGGTTTTATGAGGTTGTCACCCATTATCTCTCCTCCCTGGTGTACAGTTTTCTTTGATTTGGAAGCTTGATTGAGCAAAACGTCTCTCCAAAACAAATGATTGTGCGGTTGTCACATCACTATTTTATCAAACACACGCAATCATCATGGTGTGTGTTGTTGTGCCCTTGAACAACGACCCCGGGGCAATACCAGTGACTCCATGAGGTAGATCGCAAAAGAAATTGTTCAAAATTGATGATTTGAAGCATAAATATAGTGGGTTTGTTTTGATATGTTATTTCCCTTGGATGTGGAGAAGGTCAAACGGTGAGAGGGGATCTTAAAGACATAAAAATATTTCTTTTCCCCTAGAACAACGTGTCTTTCATATATTGCGTGGTAGGACGTCGTGGCACAGTTTCACGAATTGCGGGAGATGCTGTTAAAAATAACATTTCGCTGGCTATTCCCACTTTCTTCACGCACATATTGGTGTTACGTTTTCACGGCTGCTGCAGCACCACCTTCGTTCGGTCAAATCGGTACCTTGGCAAGTCTTCTTATGACGGTTGGAATTCGGCGATGGGGACCGTCCTCCAAAGTTGTGAAAAAATTGAGACTCCTCCGAGTATCGTGTGCAACAACGTCTCAACTGAAACAACCCGTGCGCACCTTTGAGTTTTGATTGGTACTAAAGCGGCAATAATTTAATGTACGATGAACTCCGGTCTTAGGGGTTTTGTTTCTGTTGCTGGTGTCCAAACGATCGAAATTTGTATGCCTCGCGAATAATCTGGCGAAAGGTGACAAAATGTAGTTGCGCGCCTCTCGAATCGATTTGCAATTAAAGAAAAGACAAAAAGCTCCACTCTACAGGAAGCGAATGTTAAAAGAGATATCAACCGGTAGACAACATATTCCCGTCGACGTATCTCTTCATCTTCTTCATCTCTCCGCCACACATGGGGTTATGGTTGACGTGCGTGAAAGAAAATTGTGCGCGCCTGTTACAGTTCGTTAGGTGCGCTTCCGTTACAATTCGCAACATTTAGCCACTAATGTGTGCGCTTTAGTCACGGAATTTAGCACGTTTGTGTGCGTGTGTGGTGCATTTAATTTACTTTGTTCCATTCGATAATTTGAGCGACGACCAGCAGCAGCAGGTCTCTGGGACAGCTGGAAAGTTTCATTACTTTCGGAGAGCACAAGAGTTCGTAGTCGTGTGCGATCAGATCGTTTGGTTTTTCGATAAGATCCGAAAGGTGATTTTCGTGTATTGTTTTACATTTTTAATTCAATTTATCTTTCCAATTGCAATGTTGTTTCATTTCATTTGCCCAAAGACCAATGTCCGCTGATTTTTGGCCGAAACTTCTTTCTACACACACTCAATTTGCAAGATTGTTGCTGTCGCCGTATGGGAACACTTGAACATGGCATTTTAATTAGCTCCGTCCGAACGCGGATGCCCTTCAGAGAGGTCTCTCTTACTCTCCCACGGGGACAGACATGTGTGACGCGTGGTTGGAAAAGAGTGTATTAATGCTATTTTTACAAAACTGTGTCAATCACAATTTAGCTTAGACAACACCACCGGGATGGAATGGGACGAGAATTGGGAAGGGGTGGGGGGTTCATTTCTTCTTATTATTCAGGGGCAATTATTCATCTGAAGTACATTGAGCATAGCTTAGATTTATTGTCACCTTGGCATTGTTGATACGTTTGCGGGGTTTTTGAACGATGGTGGGATGGAAACCCAATGTAATGGAAAAGAAAGGACATAAAAAACAACAAAATGCTACATTTAACAAATGTAAATGAATTACCATTCGGACTCGTTGTAGACATGCCCACAAACTGAGCAAAACCTATGCGAGGTGACAGGTTTTTTTTCCAACCATCATTTCACACAGTAGATGGTTCCATTTCGAGGTAAATGAGCAGTTAAAGTAGGTCAAAACAGATGCTAGCCGGGATGGAGAGTGCTGAGAGAGATTGATGGGATGGAGGGCGAATCAGTTGAGTGATGGTGACATTTGGTGAGGATCTGGACTTGGACGGCAAACACAGTCCTTCAATCATTCGATTCGAAACTGCTTCTCTTCCCCCTGTCGTCACCATTTTCGAGCGAAGTTTAATTAATGCCGATTTAATGTCATTTACAAATAATTTTATCCGAGGTAAAGCTCGTTTACTTATCCGTTTTTTTTCTCTCTATTCCATTTTAATTGCAGGTGTCGAAAGAGGAGGTTGCCAAAATTGTACAGGGATTCGACAAAACCGAACTGCTCACATCCGGCGGTGTGACACTAGCGGGCCAGCGTTACATATATCTTTCCGGCACTGACCGAGTGATCCGTGCCAAACTCGGCAAAACCGGTGTGCATTGTATGAAAACGCAACAGGGTAAGTAGTGGGAAGTGGGGAAACTTTCGTGGCATATTAAAAAAAAGTAATAGCAACAACTCTGCAGGAACATTGTATCAAGCATGGAAGTGTTTTAACTAAAACTCCTACCGATTGTTAGAGAGTATGAGTTCAATTGCTGCAGGTGTTTTTTAGATTCGTAATGGATGGAGGACACATGCACTCTCTGGGTGTGTTACAGTTTGATACGGGTGCATAGACAACGAACGATCGTTGTTTGAAGGAATGCGCAACTGAATGGACAAACAGATAGGGCCCTAATGCATTTGTCACGCTTCCGCCGATGTAATGCCGGTAGGGTTTGTTTTTGCTTATCAAACACATTTCTTTTTTCTCTCGCATGTTGTATATGTACAGCTTCTGAAGATACTGTCGTCATTGTTGCCCCGACCACAACAATAATAAAACACGTCCCACTGCAACGTGTGTCGATGAGACGACGCTTTGTATGTGCCGTATCGGAAGGAATGCAATAGAGTCGCATCAGTCCAGTTTCGCCTGGTAGATCTTGCCATAGAAGTCGAACGCCACTTCCAAGCTGCTGTATATTGATAGATATAAATCGTACAAAAACAAAACTGGTTAGAGAGCCTACATCTGTAAAGTGGTAGATGAACCAGTTTTCGCTGACGGATTGATGTTTCGTTTTGCCTTTTCTGAGAGTAAGAGAAAAGTGGCATTTCTTGTTTTTTCTTTAGGTGGAAAAAAGTAGCAGAAGATTCCACTGCCTTATAATTGTCGCTAGATGTGCAATTTATTTGTTTCTCACAAACGTAAACCAGATTGAATTTATAAGACAAGATAAACGATAGTCGGTAAGGCAGTGGTCGGCAAAGTATGGCTCTTGAGGATTGTTTTAATTTTGCTTCATAATTTGTGATCTATAGTAATACTCTGTGGCAGAGGCGATAAGTGGCGCCGGTCTCATACGGCAGGACCGGGGTTCAAATCCCATCTGGACCGTTCCCCCGTAGTGAGGACTGACTATCCAACTACATGGTATCTCGTAAGTCTCGTATGCCAGAAATGGCAGGTATGACCGAGTAGGTCGTTAGGCCAAAGAGAAAGAAGAAGCCATACTCTGTGATTTTCTGTCTCGGTTGCTTTAGACTCGTGACAGACTACATGCTTTAAAAAACGTTTTATTATCAATCTTTGAGGGTTCATGAATTTTTGAAGGTTTATGATTCTCTGAGCATTTACGATTCTTTAAGGGTTCATGATTTAGCATATCTTCTGGGGTTCATGACGATATTTATTTCATTAAGAGGATTAATAGAAGTCAAAGAATCAATCATATTCATTTTCATTAATTTGAATCAAATTTTCCCAACGCTAATGTCCAATACTTTTTGAATAATTTAAATACAACATGATATTGACCTCTTTTTGCTGCAAGATGTTTGCCGACCACTGAATGAAGGAAGTAGTATGAATCGGGATCTGATTCCAATACTGAACTTGCGCTTAAATTTCCCTTCTTTCTCTGACCGGTTCTCGAAAGAATATCATGTGTATTAGAATAAGATATGTTTTTTCTATAATGTTCTACTGGTTGTTGTTGCTACTACTTGTTCGGATGTTATTTTCTTATCCAGAATTTTGGAACTGCATTATTTATAACAGATTTTCTTCCTTTTTTTCTCCATTTTCTTTTCTATTTTCTTCCTTTTTTCGATTGGGTTTGTTCGTTCTTGTATTTGCTCATCACATTCACCGTCCTGTCCGCGGCTGTTCGTGTCTTCTTCGTCATGGGAATATACCCGCTACATCCGGATCAAACGAAACATGCCAACATCATCATCGGTTTCGCATTAACAACAATTTCGCTCTACTGAACTATTGATGGCGCCTATTCGTGGTGCGTATGTGCTGTGTTGTCTGTATGTTACTGTGTGTGTTGGCGTCCCGATCATATAGCTGTAATAGTATCAATCTATGAGGAACCCGTTCAGCCCCAACAGGCGGCATCCATAGTAGAAAAGCTGGGCGATTATCTAATTACCTGTGGTTATTAGAAGGAAGCACCAACAACCGCATAGGCGTGCGAATGGTCGAGGAAGAATTGTATGAGTTGATAAGGAGATGTGGAGGAAGAAGAGCAGCCAAGAATGATGAAGGAACCTAAAGAGAACAGACATAGTGAGAGAGAGAGAGAGAGAGCGAGAAAGAGAGAATGCCCCGGGTGTGTGCATCCGCGTGTGCAAGTGTTTTGATGTGTGAGTCTTTGGTTGAGTGTGGTTTTTTGCGTGTGTAATGTTTGCAAAATAAAAGAATAGGCAAACCATTCGTCTCCCCCGCACCACACCATGCACCGGGGGGCTTGTGAATGCGCCTGGAATTGCACACAACACACGCATTCACACAGTAACGACGGCCACCACAGCATCCAACCGGCGCACAGCAGCACCACAGCATCATTTTCGGGACGCGCGCGCACGGGGGCTTCTCGAGCATCATCATGATCAGCAAACAGCGCAAGATCCAGCGATGAGGGGGCGAGTAAGAGAGCAAAAGAACGTGTGTGCAGGCAGGAAGAAGAAAAAAAAAACGCGTGAAAGCGTGAAAGACGGTAAAACACAACATGTGGAGTAAATATACTTTCATACTGCTTTTTTATAATTTAAAAACTAGAAACACACTTGAATAAAGATGTCGAAAGATGAAGAAGATATATGAAAAAAACAAACACATAGATCGAAACATATGAACCTAAATATGAACGGATTGGATAATTGGAATTTGGAATATCTTCATCATCGGACGTGTGAGGATGGAAATTGAAAAGGAAAGAACATACTATCTTGTGTGGGTGCGTGCGTGTGTGTGTGTTTGTGGGTGTGAGCGGACAGAGGAAAATGGACGACGGGACGGACATAACATCGCTTCCGGATTATTATCGGAAAAAGTTCGAAACGATCGACGAATGTTTACTTTCCACAGTCGTCGTGATCGTGTAATGACGAATGACAGCCATCTTTTTTGCAAAAAAGTGCCGATAAAACATGTGCCGTAAAATGTGTCCATCTTCCACTGGAAAGCCTCCCCCGGGAAGCGAACATACAACATGCGCACACATCATAAGCTCAAGATCACCCAACTATAAATACAGTCATAACAGAGTTGGATTAGGAAAAAGAGAGAGAAAAAAACAAGGTAAGTTACAGAAATATTCTCTGTTTTTGGGCAGAATTTGTAGAAACTCTGTAAAATCAGGCAACAGCAGGAGAAACAGAGACACACACACATAAATGATGAGTTCAGGAGAAGCAATGTTCACAAGATCACGTTCTAAGATCTCTCTAAACGGAAGTGAAAAGTTAGGAAGAAGCAAAGACGGCGAAGAAAACAAGGAAGAAGGTTGCACAATAGATACGGAAATACAACAATACAGTGACGCGAGGAAAAATGGACAAAATTTGACTTACTCTTTACTAAACACCCACAAACAAACACATATGGGAGGGAGAGAGAGAGAGAGAGAATGCATAATTAGGATGAAAAAAGGTGTTTAGAATACAGAGAGAAGACTGTGTAGAACAGAAGAGAAGCAGAGGACGACGGGACTTACAGAGAGCGAGGGGGGACTATTACGACAGGAAGCAATGGAGGACAACGCGACAACAACCGACCACGGACACGACGACACGGCGCGGAACGAGGGAGAGGAAATAATAATAAAAGAAAAAAATATTGATAATATTGTGTAAGCTTAACATTTTGTTTGTTTTTCTGCCTAAATGATGTGTAAAATGTGGCTAAGCGAAGAATAAAAGTAAAGAAAAGCTCTACAACAAAACAACAAAAAAACAGAATTAAAACCTCGAGTTGGTCTCTGCTGTTCGAGAAAAGATAATGATCGTTGTGGTATGTGTGTGTGTACGTGTGTGATAAGAGTTTCCCCACTTTTCCACTACAACTCGGGACCCCCTATCGTGTAAGTAACGGTTTTCCCATTTTGACCAAATTTTGCTCCAAACACTACTAGCGCTTTTGCATCTCTTGATATAGACTTCAATTTTAAGTGTAATGATGGGTCCTTCTAGAAAAAAACACGTTTTCTCTCGTACGAGGATAGCTCTACTGTTAGTCTTGTTGGAAAAATTCACCTTTTTGAAAAAGGGACTTTTATTCCCTTTAACACCCTTTGGCGCTGTGTTCCTGGAGGATTTCTTCATAGAAGGGGACAGTGTCTCGTGTTTGTAAATGTATTTTTTTTATTGGGAGATTTCTAGTCATTTCTTCCCTCCGTTAGTAACTCTCACAGTTGGTTGGGTTACAATGTTAGAGAAAAGATATAATTTGCGGGAAAAAAAACCTCAAAAAGTAGAAAAAGTCATGTAAAAGGGGAAGATGCTTTTTGGTAACTAATTTCCCTGAAAGTGGAAAAGTTGTTGTAAGCAGAAAGAAGCAAACAAGCTAGCGTAAAAACTGTAACCTCAGCAAAGGGAGTAATTGTAGCAGAAGATAAAAGAAGATGAAAAAAAACCTCACATATACAGCAGCAGTACGGGAAGAACGAGATACTAACATTAAAAGACTAACACCATAGCGCAAAAAAGAAAAAAAGCGGAGTAAGAGAGAAAGAAATCAAACGAAAGCAGATAAAACATAAAACAAGTGCGAAAATGAAATAATAAGCAGCGAATAACATATGGAGGTAAGCATTTGCAGCACATATAACGAGCGATAAAATGAAAAAAAATACACACAAATCGAGTGATAATATACTAACAAACAAAAAAAGGGGGGAAAACAAAAGAATAAAAGAAGAAAAGTGAAAGTAAACCGCGGCGGGGGGGGGAAAAGAGAAGAAAGGAAAACGAATGAAAGAGCCATCAAGGAAGCAACAAAGCATCAAACACAAAACAAAAACAAGCATATACAACAATACATACAATGCATATATAGATATACGCATAATGCGAGCGATAAAAACAAAACAAAACAAACAAAAAATCATCCATCTTCTTAATATGAAAAGTGGGGAGAAAACAAAACCAACCCCCAAACCGAACCGAACCGAAGTGTGGGTGTGTGGGTGGGTTGGGTGGTGATTAGGGTGAAGGGGGAAGAAGGAGAAAAAGAGTGGTTAGGTAATGCTGCTGAACGAACGAGCGCGCTGTTGCGCGGCACTTGTGTAAGAACGACGGTAATGTAAAACACGTGCAGTAACAGTAAAGAAAAATGTAAAAAAACAGGACAATGCGTGTTTTGTTTGTCGCGTAGAATTTGTGTCGTGAAAAAAAGTACATTCGAAAGTAGTTGCAATGATTTGTTTTTATCGATTTTTGTACATTTTCGTTTTTTTTGCCTTTCGGGGGTTGACTAGTGCGAGTGTCTCTACTATCTCTGCGCAGGGTCATGAACACACACCTTAATCAGCTGATAACCGCACGCAATGTGTCCGTCCGTCTAAAGGTGAGCTCTCTCTCCCTATGTTCCTATTGTGGTGTGGTGCGAGCAGTGGTTGATCAAGGTCAGGGGGGTGGTGGCCCCTTATGCGAGGAGCTTTTTTCAACTTCCCGGAGAATACGAGGTGGCCAACAGTTTGGGTCTTTACGAGAGGGAAAATGACCAGGAAAGGCTTAAAATTCCTGGACCCATCATGTGCATGTTTTTGTAAGTTTTTCTGATTTGTTGCTTAGTAATTGTTTGAATCATATTTTATTAAATGTTTTAAAATGAGGAGAAGCTCTCAGAGATCATCTAAAAGCCGAAATTAGTTT
>KB664266.1:4404940-4442674 GCA_000349025.1 Anopheles minimus | reverse complement strand
AGGATTGTTATCTCCTGATACGGATGTTCTCTTGGTATCCGAATTCAGAAATCCTGGTTATTTCTGTTTGTCTTTAACGGTGATTTCAACGAGTGGAAAGAGAAGTTTTTCGTTTTATTTTCACCAAATGATACCTGCCGGATATGCCACGAACCGATCGTGCGCGATTGCAATGGAGGCACCTGTATGATGGACTCGATAGACAAAGACTGACAAGGGGGAGGGATGGCGAGGCCCCGAACGGCCGCTCCCTCCGCTCCTAGGTTTATCCGCCACTGGGTGCGAGGTATCTCAAGTGGGCTTGATTTAGCGTAGGTCAATTCTCGATAAGAATTGCTGATAAGTTTGACGATTTAGCTTTTTGTTTACGAAGCATTCAACATGTCTGCTTGTGTAGAGTGGATCGTATCGCATCTAGCTTAGTTCAAATTTGGAAAGTTAGGTGTTTTTTATTAAATTTACGGTCTTGGCAGTACATTTTAAAGTTACCTTTGAGTACCTTTTTTTTAAATTAGAAGTACTTTTAAACAATAAATTAATTATGTGTTCAATCAATTGAAATGTTGAAATAAATATAACCAAATTTCTAATTTTTCATTTTAAAACAATCACAGTTGCCATGACTTATTAAACGAGCGAACCATATGGGGGATTGCTTGATGATGTGTTAATGGCAAAATTCACCCAAAATCAAACATTTTCCAGATCAACAACATGTCTACGCTCGGCTAGCTTTCTGAACGATTTTTTTTGCAAACGACTTCCCCTCTTCCATCATGTGCAAAAATATCTTTCTACTTCTGCATTATTGGCCTTCGTCTGCTTCGTTGCTACGAAGGCAAACCGGAAACAGCTTCAGTGGAATATTGATGGCGGGTGCGATACCCTTGTTGCAGTTTAGGAGGCGAAGCACCATCATCATCATCATCATCATCAACGTTACCTAGCAACAATCACAGCAACAATCACAGTAACAAAGCAGCACGCTCATTACCGCATGATGAAACTACTAGCAAACAAAGTAGTCCGTTGAGGTGGGCGATCACTTTTTTCTTTGAGGATCTTCTTATTACAAGAAATATATATCACACCTAAAATACTTATTGGAGATGTATCTTTCATGTTTGATGTATTTATTTAAATTTTAGGAAAAATGCTTAGTTTTAGTTTAGTAAGAAGTAGTTTACTTGTACTTTGTATTTGTGTTTTTTTTTCTTATTTTTTAAAATTAAAATTATGATTTTATTTTTACATAATATTAGAGAAAATGTCTTCCTTAGTATGCGTATTCTCTCACGAGAGGTGGCGATTATTCCCCGAAGGATTCTCTCCAGCAGCTAATTAATCCGTCCGCTACAACAAACCATTTCCACTGTGGTTTCTGTAAGAGGCGCTCGGAAGGGTGTAATTATCACAAATCAGACAGATTAATTAGCCAACAGTCGGATACTAATTCCAAATTCGACTTAGGCTCTCAATATAGTGTCAGATTGAGCAGAGTGGTGTGACAGTCTCTCGAGTCCTTTTTCGTTCATTCATGTCCTTCTTTTCTCTTTCTTCATTTTTATTTTTAAGATGACCTGTTTTTTATATTTATTTACTCACCCAAACATCTGAAAAAGGAGAAAAATAAATTATTTTACCAATGTAAAATAAAAGAAACACATCATTTTCTCTGAGTACTAGAGTGTGATTTTTATTTACGCTAACTGTTTTTTTATTTTTGTTTTTCGATACAAATGTAAGCAAAATGTGAGATACATTCCTTTGTTTTTGTTTGTTTTGGGGTTTGGTTTCCTGTTGTGTCGTCCTTTTCGCTCCCCCTTTGTTTTTATTCTCCCCATCAAAATGGATTGTATTGGGATGTTAGTAGTGGGTAGGGAAGAAGGTGAAGAAGGAAGGACCCAATGGGATGAGATTCCGCATTCAGTACGGGGGTAGCAGCAGTTTTCGTAGTTTGAAGATTGGTTTAGTTTGGTTGGTTGGTTCATTTTGCGTTTTGCACGTATTAATTAACATTATCTGCTTTCTGTTCACTTCTCCTTTGCAAATCTTTCACTTTGTTACACTTTTGTTATGTTACTGTTTAACCTTTACCTTCTTTTGCTTCATTATTCATCGCATCGTTTTTGCCTTTATCTGCAACGTTATTCTGAAAGCTTCGTGTTTTGTTTTTTGGTTAAAGATTTATTTGTGTTTTTTTCATTCTATCTTTCTTTTTTTTCGTCATCTTTCTAAAAGGATATTCCGCACCGACACATGTTAGTGTGTGGTTTGCTGTTGTGTATGTGTTTTTTTTTTGTTTTTGTTGAATGATGGTTCGTATCGAGTGTGTGCAATAGCAGCATTCACTGGTTTACCATTGTTGGTTTCAATCTCGTTTTCGACTTTGTTTAGATTTTAATGTTTAATGGTTACTTTACCGAATAGGGTGCAGATAAAATTGAGTTTTGTTTCGTTATCTGAGGGACCCACATGGGAAATGGATTTTCTTTGCTTTCTTCGTTTGTTTTTATGCGTGTTCGAAATCTTTTCTTGAAAGTTTTCTTTAATAACTGTTGGTTAACGTAAGCGTCACTATTATCTTATAAAAGTAAAAACAAAACACCCAAGACAGGAAGAAAGAAAGAAATAAAAAAACCAATACAGGCGAGGTTATTTCAATAAAGAAAACAAAACAATAAAAAGACAGAAAATTTGAACGAAATTAATAAAAAAACAAAAAGCTTAACTCCTAAACATAACACATTTCATAACAGTCTGTACAGATGTAAAACATAAGCCCTTAACTAAACGGTAAGTTTTGATTAATTACACAAAACAAACACAAAATGGGGAAACTAAAAACTGACAGTTTTTTGTTAACAAAATTTTTTACATGACTTTTCCAACAAACATTTCCTTGGTTTCTACTACTCCGGAACAAGTGGAAGTGTGCACAAATCCAAATCCTGTATTTTCCTGCTTTTTTCTGTCTGTGCGTTTTCCAAATAAATCCCCTACCATTGCCTGTACATGGGTACGTTTCATATCGGGGAACAATCATTTTATCATTCATTTTTCATCTATTTATCTCTGTACGTTGCCATTTTTGTTTTGCCACTTTTTTTCGTATGCCATTGTTTTGTTTTGTTTGATTAATATCTTTTCTTGTCTGCTTTTGCATTTCCTTTTCTTTTTTATCTTCTTTCCTTACCGTTTCTTCTTTTTGCTTGCAAAAGTTACTCACTTTTATTTTCGACAGTTTTGTTTCCATTTTTTCCCCTTTTTTCCTATTACTTGCTAACGTTTTTTTTTTAACTCTTTTTCTTTATCATTCAATAGGACCAAATATCAAAGTGCTTCCTTTCAGCCAATCAACCATCATTTTCCACTATTCTAAATCATTCCAGGGTCAACACACGTAAACGCAAACTACGCCAATTCATAGTAAATTGTATTATGTTTTTTTTTCCTCAGCTTAATATTTGAAGTGTTTCTGTTTTCACTTTATCGCAGAACAAAACACCGGAAAACTCAAAATGGCGAATGAACACGTTAACCGCTGCTCATCAACAACGTTTCGTGGAACAACAGGACAATAAGGAGGGCGTTTCTTCTACCTTTTTAGGAGAGAAAAAGTTTTTACTTAACCTTTTCCTTTTCCAATGTCGTTCGTTTCTTCATTGTTTCATGTAAGTTTTGTGTGGGAAGGTTTCGTGTTATTGTGGTTGTTAAAATGTATAAATACTAGTAGTTCCGTTTTTTTCCTTGTTCCAAGTTCTACTCGCACACTAGTTGCACTCACTTACATTAAAGGGTTCGTCTCACCTCAACCTAACACCTGCTTAGGCATGTTAGCTCGTTTGTCTTTTAAAAGGGACAAAGGGCGTTGGGGTCTCAGCACACGCTGCGTGCGTAACGGTGACGTTGTAAAGCGGTGCGTCACTGCGGCCCAACCAAAAAAGCGGTCAAAAAACGTACACTCACTTACCTTCCCAGTGCGCCATATTCGATTCTCCCGTGTTTCTTTACCGTGGTTTCAAGTGGTTTGTGTGTGTGTGTGTAAGTGTCCTGAAGCCGAAACCTTTACTGCTTTTCGAGCGAATAGTGGCGTGACTTTTTCCAAAAGCTCTTGAAGAAACCTTTCTTCTTCTGCGTCGTCGGTGTCGTGTGCTGGGATGACTGTTGCGGGAAACTTCGCGAATCGGTCACTGTTTGGAAGAGAGAAATGATTACAATTGGATAATTTAGTAAAATTTATTTAGCATTATTGTATGTTTAACACATTTCGGTAAATTTCACCAGGTAATGTCCCAATTAGTCGAACAAGATTAAACCAAAGATTTCGTTTGCTTTAGTAGCTCATAATGTAACATCTCCAGAGAGTCCCACCAAATGTTTGAATGCTTTTTCGGCAATATAATTTCCTTGGACATTCAGTCACTCAGTGATCAATAAGGCGTAGACGTAGGGCCTGGTTACAACAGGTAATCAACAGGATAAGTGGTGGTTTACTTCAGTGAGTAGTTACTCCAAAGAAAACCTGAAATAGTAAGATCCGAAGATGCAAAGATCCGAATTTCGTTGGAGATTGGGGCATATAACCCGACTCCACTCCCTACTTGAGAAGGCTAATCTACCAGGCGTCTAAGAATGATTTCTTGTCAGTGGCTCTTTGGATGCCTTAAGCGGAATGAAAGATGGGGCCCAGATGGCCTAGTTGGGAAATGAAGACGATGGGAGAGCTAATTTCGAAGATCTTCAGGGTGATCTCCAAATGAATAATATTATTGAAATTTCTTCCGTTCTGGAAGGAGTCCAGCGAACTCAAAAGTTATAACTGATGATTTGGGGTTTTTTTGTGGAGTCTGCTATCACTTCTTCAACTTAAAGCGTTACTCCTCAGGGCTCATTCCAAGCACCTACTCAAATATCCCTGGGGAATCAAATATCTCTTTATTCTCGCCATGTTTGAGCTAAGAGCATGCAATGTCCTTTGTGAATTATTTCAGCAGAACATTTGGAACTTCAGATGGAAGATCAGGGGCAATCATAGAAACAGAATATCTGCCTTGAGGCTCAATCTAAGGAACTAGGAAGTTATACTAGAGCTTTAGCAAAGATATCTTTTCGTTCGTTTTTTTACTAAAGAAGTAGAACAAGTAATTATCATCGTACTTATGATTTTTTCTTCAATGAGGTCATATAATCACAACAAAATGTTGGAGTAATGGGTATAGAAATAGGTATCGAATTATCCATTTCCAGCACTCTGTTGGTACTCAATGATGTCTTAGCCGTTAAAAAACATTTAAATGAGTGAATGACTAACAATGAGTCATTGTGAGAAGTTGAAGCAATAAGTTCCAGAATTCTTGCAATACTGATATGGATGATATTATTGCTTGATAGTAGAAGTTACTGAAAAATCTATCTGAACGAGATCTTGTTATCTTCCAGGCATCTGTTAACGTATTAAACATCAAAAAATGGACCAGAAAATTAAACCCATCCAAAGGTATATTTACGCTACTGCTCTATCAACAAATTCTCGTCACAAGATAAACACGCTCGAGTATGAGTACGCAAAAGCGTCCTAAGGAACAAAGTGGAGCAAATAACAAAGAAGAATTTTTACATCTCCAACTCAAGCGGCTCGGGCGTTCTTTCACGTTCCGGTCACGAATCCAATGCCAACCAAGGCAGACCAAGGTACCGGCACGTTCGGCGCCACACTGCACGAGATCAAACTGTAGTGGCAGAAGCGTGGCCACGATTATTGGTTACAATGTTAGCCGAACGAGAACCTTCAAGCTGCAGGGTGTTTGCCGTGCATCTTCTCGAATGTGTAATCACATTTAAGCGCGATCGAATTGGAATGAATGTGCTTCGGACGTACATTGCATGCAAACGCTAATTATTTCACTCGGCACGTGCTGCTAGAGGTCGAGAATGGGTAAGTTGCTTCATTGTGATGATGTTGCTTATTTAATGGAGGAAATGTTTTTTTTTGCTGCTGCAAATTAATATTAAAATGTGAGTAATGTTTTAGATTTTTATGTCTAGCGATTTCGGGCTGTTAATTTCCTCATCCGAAATGTTAAATATCAGAATATTAGAATATTTTGGTTTTTATTATGAAAATTCTTATTGGTTTTGGTTTATTCTCCTTTAAATTTTGAAAAATAAATGTTTTATACTATTTTACTTCCTTGTACTTCCTTGTATACCAACATATTTTCTGTATCTTGTTTTTTCTTTGGTATAATTGAACCATTTTCGCAATGTCAATAATAAAACAAAGCACCTAGAAAGTGTGTCATACTACAACGATTGCCACTTGTCCTGATGTTTGAACGCCCTACAATAATTTTTCCATAAATCATCACTAGAACGTGCCTTCAAAAAGGTACAAAAAAGCCAATGCTCTTACTGCACTTTATTGTGCAACTCCTTTGGTCTAATTTCCGGTCAATGCTGGTATCCTTCCTGCCTCGTTGGACACATTTTCACCGACAATAGAGAAAAAAAACAGGAAAGGAATCAGCACCATCAATCATCCCAACCAGATATGCCAGTCGATACGGGGACATGGTGGATTGGGCACCGTAATGCCCGCAATAGCGGCAAGCGAAAGAAGCACACTACTCAGGAAACCTACATTTCGTTCACTTTCCGTTTGCTATCGAGCGAAACGCACCGTTTGCGACCAGAACACGGAGGGAGTCTGAATTTTTGCTGCAAATTGTTCGGCATTCAAAACACGTGGTTTCGGTTCCGGTTCGTTTGGACACAGGGTTTCCTTTGGGGAGATTCTAGCGTTGGGCGGGCCAGCCATCGTAGCTGCAGTGCTGCCCTGTCTTGGGTCGCTTTGTTCGCACAGCAGCATCCGCCTCTTCGTGGTTCCTGTCTGATGTGAGCATGCGTGTTCGTTCTGTGTGTTTTTTTTTGCTCGAAAGTTGAAGTAACTAAAGCACTCAAAGCAAAGGGAAAGGAATTAATTCAAAACTCAGCATACTGCGTAGGGAAAAGATTTTACTCTGCGGAACTACTTCTGGGCAGTGTGAAGCACCATGGACGTTGAGTGGAATGTTGAAAACCTCACTTGAAAATCAATTGCTTGATTTGAAGTTAATCGATTGAAAATGAATAATTTTACCAAGACCGTGTGTGGCTAAAAGGGGGCAGTTTTTTAAAGTCCTTACAAAATAGATCGTTTCAGGAGGGTTATACAGAATGTTCATGGGGGTGCTAGGTTCGCTTAGTCTCCTCAGAATGCTGGTGCGAATGCTTGAGACAGGAAAAACATTTCCTTTTAATGTAAGAAATAAGTCTGACAAGATAAATTTTTGTATAAGCATTTGAAATTTTATAAAATAATATTTCAAATGTACATACGATATATTCCTCCTCAATTAGTTATTAAACCTTGTTATTAAAAATACTTTCTAGACTTCAAGGCCGTATGGGATGACATAGTCAGGGTGTTTCCGATGAAATGAATCCCGGCTAAGCTTTCCATAACTTTTAGAATGACAAGGTCCCATGCCTGGCAATAGTGGATGTAAAATTCTTAGGCCCCTTAGCTATTTCCAAGGCTCTGCGCCCCGATGATGGGCTAGCTTGTATTCACTTCCTCCTAGTGATAGAGGACCTTAGGGACAATCTTCTAGTTGATTGAGATTTTTGTACACGCAGATGACATTGACACTGTTAACACATCCTGAACTACGTACAGGTTGAAGATCGCTCCTTCGGAGTCGTTAAGAAATTCAGGATCCACGGGACCAACACTAACACTGCCAAGAGCTCTGGTTTTATAGTTATCTTTAGAAAACTTTTCCTCCCCATATACATGCCGCAAACGTTGAAGCTGGGATCGTATAGAACCTTAATAATCCCAGTGTTCTCATACGCCTCTGAGACATGGACTTTGCCCAGAACTGAAGACACCCTCTGAGAGGAATATTCTCATTTGGACTCGTTTGTTCTATGAGTTGTAAAATGCCAGGCTTGGTTTAGCTGGTCATTTCATGCGAAGTGAACCGGACGACAGAGAACATCTAGTAGACAGAGGACTTCTCTAGTAGACCAAGACCTCAGATCACCACTTGGTCATGTCATTAGAATGACGCCAAATTCCACAAATAGTTGCTAGCAGAGATTCGTGGTCTTTTTATTGATTGAGTGATGGTGTAAATGCACCCACCAGACAGGCAATAATTAACAATTGATTGGAAAATTGCACCCAACCGTTTGACCTCTAGGTTGGAGTCATTATGCTGCTGTGATGATTTATATTCATAAATAAATTCCACAGAGATCCAGACTTAGAAGTGGCATGTTTTAAAGCAAATAAAAATAAATAAATAGCTTAAAATTCAAGTTCCGCAAATTAAAGTTTCGATAGGTACTCGCATACAGAAAGTTTTCCTTATAAATGACAAACATTTCCTCGCAATCGGAATTAATTATTCGACCCGGTTGCACTGAGACACATCGTGTTGCGCTTCGAACAACCATCACGACGCATCATTAATATTACAGGTTAAACATTTCCGATACCGAAATCACATAATTCACGCTCTATTGCTTCACAACATTCACTGGTGCATGCACATGGCCAAGCCACCACACCACAGGTCGGCAAGTTTTGGCATGTTCAGTTGAACTTTCCCTATCCGCCATTCGATGGCCGATCCGATAATTAGCAAACTAAAAAAAAAACACGTAAAAAGGAAGCATTGTTGGTGGAACAAATTCCGTTAGCATTCGATTGGCCAGTATAACCACCAGCCAAACACCCCGAAAATGGTGTAGAATAAATAAATATTACCAAAAAACCGAAATAGTTTTCGACCTCACGCGGGTGGTGGTTCCACGTGCAGCAGTAGTTGAAACCATAAATCGTTCAGCGCAATTGAACCCGGGGTTTTGGCGATCGGTTGGGTGGCTAGCTTTCGCCTCTCACCTTCACCGCTTCTTTTTCCCTGCTTTTTTTTATCGCGTCTTTGGCCCAACAAAAGGTGCAACGGATTTTCCGAAGTTTCGGCAAGAAAAAGATACCGATACCAGATGATGGCACGATCATGATCATGATGATGATTGTGGAGCGGGCAATTCAATGAACCTAACACTCACCACCGTGCCGGGTTAGAAGCATGGACGGAAGAAGTTAACAAAATCTTGAACCCTTCCTTCTTCCTCTTCCCACCGTAATCGCACCGAACCGGAAAAGAAAAGTAATTATACCGGGTTACCCCACCATTGCTGGTGGTATTGGTGTGCGATCATTTATGATCTATTCTGTTACCTTTGGGTTGGAATTTTCTTTTCGTTTTTTTTTTACTGACACGATTGATACTAGGATTTCGTTTACTTTTGTTCCAAATTCATTGGAAATGTGTGTAACTGTTTTGTGCTGGTCGAAAATCACATCACACGTGGAGCAATTAGCTGCAGGAAAACTGCAGTTTTGGGTGATCATTTTGATGATTTGTTTTTCATTCAATTTTAAGAATTTTTATTTGCGATTTACCCAAAATCCTGAAGATATAGATTATTAATTTGATTTGTTAGAAATTATACGCAATTTTACGTCTTTCCACATTTTTTGTTCGTATTTTTCCTTCCATTATTACGTGTTTTATTGCAAAACAAATTGTTGCAATGAAATCTTCGAAAACAGATTTTTGTTCGCCTTAAATAATGATCCTAAATTTCATTTAAAGTTGTTAGAATTTTTTATATATCAATTATTACCGTTTTTATAAAGTTTACTTAACTAATGTTAATATTAATTGAAGGATTTTAAAAGATTTTTTATCTCATTTCCAGATGAAAAAGTTAGCGAATGTAATCATCATCTGCTAATTTTTTTCCTTAACCATATTTGTTTTTTTTTTCTGTCCACATTTCATCATCGCAAAAGGCTGGATGAAAAAAAATCCGCCCTTGCGTATTGGCTGAGATTGTTTGGAATTATTGTTTGCTTTTCTTTAATTTTTCTCTATAAAATACATCCTAGCTGGGGATAAGGAAATAAGGAAAACTCTCACTTTTCTTTCGATTTATATTGGTATGGAGTTTTTCTATAGATCCGGATCGAGAAAAAAACGAAAAACCATATTGAGTGTGTTGTTTTCAGATGGAAAAGGCATGTTCTTTGTAGAAAATTTGGAATGAGGTGAATCGAGATTGGGAAAATGTGTTGTTAGTCACTGCCAAAGGCAAAAAGCATTATCGAAGTGGACTGTATTGTAATTGAAATTTGGTCTGTGTCTGTGGAGATGCAAAGGCAATGAAATCATTTCTTGCAGGGGCGAATTTATATTAATATTTCTTGCAAAATGGCCTCACCCTAATTAAGGTTGACATTACGCACAAGAGCGAGTATAACGACAACAACGAAGGAAAATTGTTTGAAATTTTGCAATTTTGCCTCTTACGTTCAGAATTATGGGTCGTGTATCGGACAAACAATGGCCCAAACAAAAAAAAAAGGACCGAAACTCGATTTAATATTTTTGTCGCCATGTTGGCACTCTGTTTGATTTTCTTCCCCGTAAAGTGCATACTGTACGGGGTTGCAATTCCCACTGCCCGACAGAACATGGCTCGCGCGAAAGTACGATCATCTGTGAGTGTACTCGGCCCTGTTTTCCGCCTACGGAGAAAACGATAAATTTGTCCTCCATTTGGTAGTGTGCGGTTATTTATAGTTGCACCAGTGAGGTCGAAATCGAAATCATCTGCACCCACTCGCACTCGGGCCGCCACGTTGTCGAGCGTTGGAGAAGATTTCCGAACGGTTACGCACCGAGGCACCGTGTGTTTTGGAAGGCGATGGTGATGGTGCGAGATGGAACTGATCGAATGCAGTTACATTTGTCGAAGGAAATTGGGTTAAGTTACAGGCGGAACAGTTAGAAACGGTGTAGCGGTCCGAATGGAGGGCTGTGTATTTTATGCTTTTTATGAGTGCATTGCAATACGTGTCAGAATGTTGGAGATTGGTAAGATACCTGAGCGAAAATGCAATAACTTGTAACTCAAAAATATCATTAAAAATAAAATCAAAACGAATTCTCTGTAACGATTACAAAGTAGAGAAACAGTTGATAAAGTTAACACATTACCGTAGTAACGCACATTTTGATAAAAACTTCAAAAATGAGCATAAAATCAGCCATAACTAACCGACCATAGCCAGAACAAGGCCCTTTCTCAACAAACCGCCTTGAATTAGCGATAAGGGGGCTGTCACTAATTTTAGACTACTTTATCTGTTCCAAAGTTCCAGAATGCGTAATTTGTTTCCATCAAACAGGCCTTCAAAATTTATTATTTAACATTATATAACATCACATGAAATGTTTAAAGTTTATTGTACAAGTGTTAAATGAAGACTTTGTTCAACATTTTTACCGAAAAAATCATGCAAAAAGCCAAAGTGGAAAAAGCCAAGTTGCCAAGACAATACCTCTAAAATACAAAAAAATAAAATAAAACTTCCACAAGAACGGAAATTGAAACATATTTTGTTAAAAATAAGTTGAAATTAATAAGTCACCTTTTCGGGCTAAAATACTTATAATATATGGCTATTACACAGAATGCAAGACGATTTTTTAGTATAATTTTATGTTTGCTCACGTAAAGCAAGCACTAAGTTGCATTTCATTCACTTCAAAATAAAAAAATTGGAATTCATTAGTTAACAACGCATGCAAATGTAAGGGTAGTAAATCTCTATGACCAACTTTGCAGACAGTATCCACCAATACTCCCAGTGTCACTTGGTGCATCCGGCGCGAAGTCGCCCGTACAGACGGCGCTTGTTTCGCACAAATAATGCAAAAATCATTAAGAAAATTGACAACCGCAAAAACAGGAAACGGCTATGACACATGCAGTAGCACAGGGTGCTCGTGTTTTTTTTTGCATACTACGCCCTCTCATCGAAGCTGAAAAGCCGGGAAGCGTCTAGAAGGGTATTCCACTTTCTGACGTTGGTGTTTCGTACGAGCGCTTTTGCTGTTGCGCAGCATCATCATCACCACCATCACGGCCGACGGGGAAAGCAAAGAGGCAATGAACGGAAGGAGAACGGAATACATGTTGCAAAGCCGGCAACATATGGTTTCGATTGTGGGATGTTGTTTAGAATAGGGTGGTTTCCCAGGGTGGTAAAAATTGTATGACTCATTTGGATTGGAAAAACCTCATGAGTCATAATAGGAAAATAGAAATAAACCTTTTATTAACTGAAATTATTATTAAAATACCTTTATATAACTGAACAGTAGAAAAGTTAGTTGTTTTATATCGGGAATAAATATGTTTCTTATTAGCTTGTACATCACCCAGACGTATATTCTCCGTTTATTTTTAATACATCTGTAACGATGACGTTCTAGCTCGATTGGATGAATATTTCACACACCGGAACAGTTTCCGCTCCCGCAGGGATGATGTGGACAACTTTAATTTGCATTCGGAATGAAAATCCCATGTTTACAGCGGTGAAGTTACAATGCAATGATGCATACACAAAAAAGACATGAATAACAAAATATGCATGTAATTTAAAACATGAAAACAAAATTGTCGGAATGGATTATTGTTCAAGGTACATTAGTATCTTACAAAGTAATACAAATAATAAAAAATACACATTTTGTATTTAAATAGAAACAAAAGCCCATTATAATAGAATATAAATAAAAAGAATTATCTACATTTTATTGGTAAAAATAGTAATACCTTCATATTTGACCCTATTGATTGCCTGAAGCCATTTTGTGCAACTTGAAATCATAAATTTTGCAATCCTCTCCCACAGACACTGTCCGAAAGTGATAGCCACTTCAATCGAACGCATACAGACAACAAACCATCCAACAATGGAGTTCTCTAGAAGAAAACCTTCATTATACTTCTGGTCACAATTTGCATCCCCCATATCATAGAAACATCGGAAAACTTTCCACCCCAAAAACACCCATTTCGATCATCATCGTTTGGTGTGAAATTTGTGGAAAAAGTTTTCCTTTTCCTTCGATTAGCAAAAAAAAACTACGAGAGAATGCCAAAGCGAAGCAGGGAAGTTTTCGTTTCGGGTTGGAAAATGTTCATCTCGTCTAGCGCATATTATGGCAAGTGCCATTGAACTCGAATGACCCTCCAGGGGATGGAATGGGGAGCATGAATGTTGCCTTCTAGAAAAGGGAAAAAGCTTCTACTCACGCCAGACAAAAGTCATCGATGAGCAAAAAGCAAAAACAAAAAAAAAACGGAGAAAGGTCGTTGGAATTATGTTTGGTCTGTTGTGCTTTTCTGGGCGTACAAAAGGATACAAAATGAAAGCGACAAATGTTTGCTTGTCTGGCCATTTTACCTGTTCCAGGCGTGTGGAAGTTTCGAAAGGAACAGAAACAGAAAACATTCCAATTAAAGTGTTAATATTTAATACACTCCCCAAGTGTCTGATTCGGAGAAGAAGTCACTTTCTTTTTGTTTAAATGAGAAGAAACTTTCGCCTATTTTTGAAACATTTTTTGAGTCAATTTACCAAAAGGACAGGACACCGACATTGATAGAATTCTGGGCGCGGCGTATCAAAAAATGCATCCCTTCCAGTAGTAAATGCACCCGGACCGGTGGATCTCTCAGTTCTCTCACAAAACAGGCTGGCCGGCAGGTGGTTCACTTCATAGTGGGATGAAAATCTGGCGCATATCCGTTTGTGCAATCGATCAGCTCTCAGTAGTGTGAGATGGAGAGTGAACTTCATCCTGCACTCTGCATCCAGCAGCAGTAGCAGCAGCAGTCGGGAAAAACTAGCCCGGGTGTGTCGGAACATCTCGTTCTCCCGGCGTATTTGTGGCGCACGACCTTATGTACAGTAGTCGCGCGTCAATGGCACAGTTTGCCGGCCGGCTAAAAGCACTTGGGAACGTTGCATACATAGGTGGCGGATGGTTGTGTTTTTTTGTCTCACGGCTTTGAGGGTGTATAGGTCGGTGCCACTGAACACATAACCAGAACCGGTGGAGTCCCGAGTGGAGTGAGGATTGCAGTTAGGAGGACGAACCTGTGCCTCGGCAGTCTACAGACACATTAAACCGAGCAGCACACATACACAAGCGTGCCCAAAACTGGAGGGATGAATACACCCTCACTGGGACTAAGCAAATGTTAGTTAGTGCAGTAGTGTGCAGCAAGAAAAACAGGTGGAACACGGAGTGCATAGTGGATGGATGATGTGACCGCACTGCAGTTCATCGTCTTGTTGATGGCTATGTGTTGTACGCCATCCGACACGATGGAAAGATTTAAAATGAATCATAACGCTCAAGCTGTCAGTTTTTACTCTTCGCCATGGAGATGAATTCCTTGAGTTTTGCTCAAACACGGCACAGGGAACTCGCTCCCACTCATAGGGAAATAGTTTTAAGCAATATTACTGACAGCTGTCATCTTCCTTCAAATCGTTTTCATTAAACAGAAACGAGCGGAAAAAGCTTTATCAGTAACTTCTAAAATGAACCCAACCAACTTTAAATGAAATTCTTTTTAAAAAATCTCACCCCAACACTAATGCTAGTACTTCCAATCCTCTCCGTAACCGGCTGCTGGGAGTTTCCCGTCTAGCAAGATGTCGATTTTCGATAAGCTTCCGAACGATGGAAGAAATCATATTGCGAAACAGGCGCGACATCATCACACAGAAACCCATCATATGCGCTTGCCGGTCCGGCATTGCGATAAGGACACTTTGGGCTGCCACTCCACGTTCCTGTCTTATCGGTGCGGGTGCTTTAAGTACTATTCGGAGGCAGGGGTTGGCAAATGGCATCCGGGGCAGCGCGGAAGAGATAGATATGACGCTATCGCCAAAACTGATGCCGATATGTGTGTGTATGATGGTGGAGTTGAGGGGTGATTCACACCATACCGTGTCGTACGTGCGCGGTGAACTAACTAATCGAACACCAACCCGTCCGTCCCGGTAGACTATTCTTTTCTTTTTGATAAGACATGGGCGTAGGCTGGGATTTTGTAGCGGTTAGCAGTGGCTCGCAAAAAAAAAACAGCAAGAATAGATGAAGGTTCGTTTTTAACTTATGTCTTTCAGTTGGAATAGGATGTTGTACTATCTACATAACTAATAGCGGAAGTGATTAGGTTCTAGAAAGTTGAACGTTGAAAATTTGAGGATGTGTGGAAAAACATTGCCATACATTAAGTCTTTATCAACATAAAGAGATTTGATTAAAAGGAACCAAAGAGATCAGAATCCTTATTTTTATGTTTCAAATGAAGTAAACAATATTATTGAAAGTGAATAATTTTTCAGCTACTTCTTTATATGAAGGCTCAACATCTTATGAATGTCAAGGTGTACTAACCAATAGTCCAATCTCATTCATTGCATTCGACATTATTAGCTCTTCAACTTATATACCTAATACACCCACAAAACAAAATTGTATACCGAGTTCCTACAAGATTTTCATCAAGCATCAACAAATTTCCGATGGTAGCAATTTATAAGCAGATATCCTTGAGGTATCTTCATCCTTAATTCTTATGGTCGTGTGTAGTGGTAGGACATTATTGTCTAACTTGTTGGAGAGGTTCTTCCCCACAATTTTGATCTACAGTGGCAGGTTAGGAACCTTCTGAAGCGGAATGAATTTTAGGACTCAACATCTAGAACTAGATCTTTCACATCTGCATCAAATGTGATGAGGGAATCGTCATTGATCTTCATGACCTCCATTTGAAGAATAATGGAGTCTCGATGCGCTATGATCCCTGAGATATTCAAATTTACTTCAGTTAATTTCTAGGTAATACATTAATGTCGAGTGGAGGGGTTTGAAATCAATTGTTCAGAGCCTGGACATCCCTAATATCTATCTATCGATTAGTTTCTTACGACTGAAACAATCGCTCCTATAAATGACTCTCAAATATTGCTCTTATTCCTACGATTTTCCAACAATCTATTTTAAAGTTCCCAAGAACGATCACTCCAAATATCGAGTTGAGGAAAATGGAAATTTAAAAATAAAATAAAATAAAAACGATGGTAATTTTACTAAATTTTAGACCATTTATTAAAAAAAAAAATTATTGCAGAATTTATCATACAATTAAAATATACGCTCACCGATAAAAAACGAATAAAACGGTGGAAAGGATTATTGGATCACGTCCTAGTTTTGGTTGATATCGTTTCACCTTATCTTTGAGCCTCAAGATAAAGCGATAAGGAAAACATGTTTAACTTTGTTTCTTGTTCAAACATGGCGTTCACATGCTGTGTTTGATGTACATAAGCATTTCAATAATTTTGATCGTTAAAACATTTGCATGCTGGTATTTACATAATGAACATGAAAAGGCTCAAATTGCATTAAACACACATTCGCATCTCTGGTGCAGCAAACGGCACATTGCACCAGTACTGCGATAGAGCTACACAAAAAAAGGGAACAATCCAATCACCCAAAATTGATGTGCAAGTAATCAGTAACAAATGAGCTAAAACGGACACAAATATGAGGTCACTCACCATCGGAACCGGGTGAACGCTGCAGGAAGACGGATGACGAATCACGGTGATGATGTTGCTGTTGCTGATAGTGATAATGTTGCGGATGCTGCGAATGATGATGCGGCTGCTCCTTGTCCTTGTCCTTTTTCGGTTCCTTTTCCTTCGTACCGGAATTGCCTGCAGAACGGTGCCCCGTTGATTAAGAGAGGGACAATGCCAAAACGAAGGGATATAGAAAATGATTTTTTGTTGTTGTGTATATTGAAACAAAAGTGGTGGAAAAGTGATAGAAGGTAGACGATGATTAGCTTGCGGGATGGTTGCGTACGATATGGTTGGGTGAGCGTGAAACGAATCGGGTGGGAAATGATTATCCGGAAGTGTGTGATTAACAGAGAAGGACATCCGATTTCCGGTCGTGTTATGAGGTTCATCAGTGTGAAACAGAACAACAACATAATGCAAATAGGTTTCTGTATACAGCAAACTTAAAACGAAAGAAAAAAGATGGATAAGAATGTGTGTTACATTGAAAAACTCTCGATAAGATGAACACAGACAGAAACAAAAAAACAAAGAAACTAAACGTTCCACTTGTTGCCTGGCTCACGGGGCCATTATCTACAAAGGAAGAAGGCAAACGTCAAAAAGTCATGCCCAAAATCAACCCCGTCAATCACTGCAACTTTCAGTCGTTACAAAGATCTCCGCTGTGTGTGCGTGGGTCAATAGTATGGATGCAAAATACATGGTGCATTGCTTTTTTTGTTGTGGTGCCTCATGCGCTTGTTCCAGTCAACCGTTGCAACCGTAGCCGTCTTATCAAGCGGGATTTTGGAACGCTGTTTGTCAGCAGCGCAGTCAGAATGCACTCACTGGGCTGTAAGGCGGAGGATTTTGTACTGTGCTGGCCTTGTTAGATAAGAGGTGTGCGGAGTGGAGTGTGTTTTTTTTGTTCTTACGGAACAAGTGGCCTCAATACGGGCACGCACACATATGGTATAATTTTTGATGATGGAAGAAATTGGTATTGCAAACCCATAATGCTACCCACATGGAATGGTTTGCTTCCGTGACAGTGATTAAACCTGTATACAGTGCTGGAAAGCTTAGTAAGGCTGATTTGAATTTTTTTATCATTTCCAAATAATAGTAACTCTTTGGATTTTTTTTATCTATAATAATAAAAAATTGAAGTTTTGTTGGTTTGTAGGGTTGAAGAATAATAAAATTTAAAATATTCCCTAGGAAAAGCCAGAGTATTAAAAAATAGCGTAAGTTATGCCAACTCCCGCTCGATCTTTATGGCTTTCGTCCAGATAGTCTAATTCGTTAGGATAACTAATTTTCTATGTGAGAACACTACAAACTGATAATAACACTGGCAGACAAGCTGTTTTTCAGCAATGCCATTTATATATAGAATTATCTCACTTAGTTATAAGAGTCCTCGAAACAGAACAAGGTTAAGTTGAAATGTCTCTGTTTTTCACTGTACGATAACCAAAATTGCTTTACTTTTAATTAAGTAAAAAAAAGTTGTAAAAAAAGAGAAAGTCGTAAAAGCTCTTTTGTTCAAAGTTGTAAACTCGTAATATCTCTTCAAAAATTCGACAACTTCATCTTGGACAAAGTTGAAATAGAGTTGCTTGTTGATAGAGCCTAATGCAAGTACTAAAATTACAGTTGCTCCCTATCAATGTTTACAGTCAGAAGGTTCATCAGACTGTAATATTTGCTGTTGACTGTCAATAGCCCGATCATATTTAAATATTCCATATAGACATCAAAAATACCGACAAAGAAATCTCATGTTCTGAAGCGTGATGTTATTATCACTTATCTCTTTTGCTAACTGAAATTAATATTCAACAGCTTCCCATGCGCTTATGCTTTCGTCCCACGCTGTACGTTCTTGTGCAAAGACTTTGAAGTGCGGGCTCAATAAAAGCACCTACAATGCACGGCAAGGTAATAACCCGTAATGCGTTCAACGTTCAAGGGAACTTTCGCCACAGTTTTATGAGTTTCGTGTGGCACGCTTCATCCGACCTTTGGGTGCTAGCAGTACGTGGTTGAGGCGTGGCATCAGTGTTGCCATAATTCACCATTTCTCCAGACCAACGCAGCAAGGATCAAAAGCCTTTTTGTTGTTCTTTGGTAATCGATCCAAATGGAGCACAACACCACTAATCTCGGAAGCGCAGATTCCTAGAAGAATTCTGTGTCAGCTCGTATGATAAACGATAGTGAAAATTTCAACATTTTACTACCAAAGCCCTCTTGCTTGTGGTTGCCGCTCCTTGCAAACACTTTCCCTTTCTTGTTCTTCGTTTCTCCACATCCCGGCTGTTGAATAATAAATGATGCTGACAGTAAAACAAACTTCCAAATTGATCGTCCTCCCATTCGCACAGGGGAATTTTCACTACGGCACCGGTAGGAAAGTAAACAATCTCATCAAGAGCATTAAGCTTGGCGGGAGAATTTATTTTCTGTGGTCGCTTGCTTTCGACCAGGCGTGGAAAAATGGGCCTTAAGGAGAAAAACTTCTTTAACAACCTCTTCCGCCGTATCTTCCGATTTTGCGGTTAAAGTGTGGTGCGGCGAAACCGCAATCGGTTTTCACCACTCAATTGGAACGCGACATTTTTCCTTCCAGGGTTTGGAGAGGAAACTGAAAGTAATAAAATGTTTGGTAACAGTGTTTTGGAGCTTGATAAGCGAGTTCGGTAAAGAATTTTCATTAACTATCAGTGTGGTTTCGTTGGCAACACTGCCACAATTTTCGCAATTGGCTCATATCACGTCCCAGCACTCGTTCAATGATCCTGTTGCTTAGTCTGGTTCGTTGGTGAGCAAAAAAAAAAGAAAGATAAATAAAGATACGAGCTGCAGAAAGGTTTTATGGCCAGGAATGTCTGATGAGGACGCAACAGCTTCGGGGGTTAAATAACAGGAATGGGGATAACGTCCACCTCCTTCTCCAAGCTTCATTTCCCACACGGACACATGTTGTGCATGTGTGAGTGAAGCATCCGTCCTGTCCAATAATCTCGGCAATACAGGAAGGAAGCATGAGTCGTTGTCGCTGTCAAGATGATTCCAAACTCCTGTGCCGGAACCATTCCATCTTTAGGGGGGAGAGGTTTTTGGGGTGGAGGGGGGATGTTTCTCGAGTGCGCGCGCACTATTGCGAAATGCTCCGGTAAGAGATTCATTCCTTCTGGTGGGTGGAAGGCGAAGAAACAATTGCGAAATGAAGCAAGGATCTTACAAACGTTCCGCCGGAGGTGGCGGATGTTGTATTATCATGTTTTATTGTTCCTTCACTCCTAGCCGGGGCGTTAATGCCTTACTGCACACCAAGGGGCGTCGAACGACCGTTGGATGGACACACCTATACACACACATACACACACACAGCTAACAAATCCATTCATTCTTCCCCTATTTCTAATGGGGAGCAGCACTATAGTGCGGACGATTTGATATGTGTCCACAAGCGAGTGTGAGTGTGTATACGTATCTTCAAGGGAAAGGGAAATGAAGTTTGAAGATGAAATATAACCTTAATTTAGTATTTTCCAACGACACTTTGTCTATTATGGCCATAAACATCGCACCACAGACATAACAGCACAATCCTGTTGCTGGCAATGTTCCTCGGTACAATGGATTTAAGGGATGAAAACCGTTAGGGGTTGAAAATGGACTCGGGGAGGAAAATAAGCATAATACAAATAAACAAAAAACCCGCACACGTGCTAAGCGTCTCCGCAGGACGGGCACGCGCCTGTATGGGTGCGGATGTCCTTTCCGAGAAGGATTAACATCACGCATACTAGCGCGATAGAAGAAAAACGCGTCTGCTCACCAATACTAGTATTGTCTGAGTGCCGATTTTGCCGAAATGTATTTGCTTTGGCTGTGAATGTTGAAGTGAAAATCAATATCCATCCAACAGTGAAACACAACACACACACACTCGCATGTTCGTTTATCCTTTTTGGGGGGGAAACACCAACACTACTACCATCCGGATACCGGTTTTTCCGGGCTTCTTTGTGGTTGTTCCTAAAGTTAATGCTAATGTCATTACACTCTTCGTGACCCTGCCCTTTCCGGGTATTCATATCCGGTGAGGTTAGATCTGCTTTTTTTGCTGTTTCCTATTTTGTATAAATTCTTATATGTTATCGTCATGCCAAACGTTGATATTTCCGGTATCAACACTCTCTGTCTCTCTCTTCATCATTTGGCCTGAACGGTTTATCCCGGGACACGCACACAAGCGTTTGAGTTTTCCACCCCCTGGTGGAAGGATTTTCTTTGTTTCCGCTGTTCACGTTGCCGTTGCCAATGGCGATGGCTTTCCCTGCCAGCTACAAACCGCCGGGGCCGCGAAAATGGGTATCGGATTAACCGGATGGACCACATTGATAAATGGAAATTAATGGAATCAAGCCCGCTTAAATGGGTGTTTCCGTGTTTGGGGTGGGTGCCACCAAAAACAAAAAACTCCACCCAAGAAGCGGAAGAATACTAGGATAGTAGGCATTTTCTTAAGCTTCCCAATCGGTATCAATTGTAGTGGGATTATAGCGCAGGGATTTTGAGAAGCATCTCCAGCCCTCAGGAGCTCTCCCAGCAGGGAAGGATGCGTGTAAAGAACCCATTTTCCATCCTCAAATCGAAATGTCTTCTCAGGGGGTTTCCGAAGAAAAGCCGCCTGAATTTTGCGCACTAAAAAGTAGGACACAATTAAACGTTTCTCAAACCTTCAAGACACTCGTTTTTAGTGTTGAAGGTAAACGGGATGAAGCCATTACGGTTGGTTTCGCACCCCTTACGGTTGTCGGGTTGTCACCTTAAACTTGTCTCACTCTTTCCACCATTTTGGTGAAAAAAGGGGTTATTTCCGGGTGGTATGAATTTTGTTAACACCATTTGTATAGGAAGGCTAGGAATGTTGGCTCGATTGCGTGCCGGTAGCCATTACTACTGGGATGCGGATAATGGAATTTTTCAGTCACAATTTGTTTCATTTAAATTATCCTTCCGTCCGGGGCGCAATTGTATTTTACTATTTTTAAGCGCTAAACAGATTGGAAGAAGAAATGCTGATAAGCGTTAGATTATTATTCAGCTCGCTCTCGTTCATGGAAATATTCGTCATAGAATGAACAATCCACTTTGCCATCGATCACGATTATGTCTCATCGCTCACGATTATTCATAAATGGTAACAATTAATCTAAGCGCGATTTCAGTCATCGTGTGCTGCTTTATGATAAATTTGTCACCCTTTTTTTGTCCAAAATGTAACTCCCGGACAGAAAATCAAGGACAAAATGAAAGAAAAAAAAATTCAAACCTGTAGAAGAAAATGAAATTCGTTGTAAGCAGAGTTTTATTTGCACCCCAAAAAACCACCGAAACGTTAGCACCCTCTTTGTGTGTCCCAACGGGTTAAACGGCCTCTGAATGGAACATCTGCTTCTCAGCAGTCAGACAGTCAACACACAGAATTCCCTAAACGAGCGGCACAACGCACACGGCTCAGAAGTAACGTAAAAGAGGAGCAAACATAAAGAAAAGAATTAACCATTTCTTCCTTGCTTGTTTATTGTCCAACCGATTTCGCGATGTGCCGAATATGTGCGTGAGGCAAACAGACCCCAACCCAAACCCCAGAAAGAATTGGGAGCAAGAATGGAAGGGATTGGTCTGACTTTCATCTGGTATCGAGGTCATGTGCAGTGGGAATGAAATCTCTGGATGACGTCATGCCGCCGAAAAGAAGCAAATCAGAATGCAAATGCAGTAGAACCTCTACCATTTTATAAGGCCATCGTAACTGATTTAAAATAAAAGAAATTCTCGATGCACACCGGTCGGAGGAAATGACGTATAAGACGGGCGCCGACTTCCGTTGCGTTACTGCAATGGGAAGGTTAAGAAACTGAATATAAAACCGAAAGAAAAAGAACATCACACGATCGTAAATGTCAGTGCGCCTTTTGTAAGACGCGCGGTGTATGACGCGCGTGGCGTTTGGTGAGGTTTTGCAATTCCCCGATAGTCCGATGCCGGCTGAATAATAAGTGTACCGGGTATATTTTTGGTCTCGAACCGTTCAGTACACCGTTCCATGCGGATGTGATAACAGTCAGCACATTCGGAGCATGTACTGGACGGGGCCGAAAAGAATTGTGGCCCCAGGGGTTGGTTGCTTGCACGAAAATTATCCGATAAATCGAAATCCAGCTGCACTTTGGCGGGGATCGGACACGTTACCGATAAACCGATAGATAAAACTGTGTTGAGATAGAAAATAGCGCGCTCAATGTTATATCGAACGTAACCTGAAAAGAATTCCGCGCTAAACACACATCTCACAGCAATTTTCGCTTCATTTAAAAACGATTAAAACTGTCTCAAGATGCTCAAATCGATATGCGCTCTGTGTGTGTACGACTCGTGTGCGTGGTAGAAGCACGCGCACCACGCGACACCCCGACACAATGGGAATGCGGGCAAACGATTAGAAAAGACGGCAGAAGTTGATTGAATTAGCGGTGCGGGGTCTTGCGGTTGTCCCACCCGACGCTTTCCGCTTCGGTTCCGCCGGCTAGCCACACGATCACCGTTGGATTGATCTCTGGTGGCGACCCAAAGCCAGTGCAATGTACTCACGGGTGACTGTGCGGGCCACCGTGTGTGTGTTTCCCACCCCACCTCCCACCAATGACCCAAAGCAGGTCTTGCATCTGATACACAGATATTTGGTCGTTGATTTTATACAGCCTAATTGGTGTTGGCGAAATGTTTCACTAGTTTGAAGCTCTTGTTTTACTTCTCATGCAAGTTATACATGAAGGATGGTTAGCAACATGTTTAGAAAATGGAAGGAAAATAAAGAGTTACGTACAAAAAGTTTCATAAATTAAATACAGTAAGCAACCGATCGCGAAATGATTGAGAGATTGATGGAACTTTTCTTGCATTACGAGAGTGTCGTGCAGGTTTGGATTGTTTACATGTCTGTGGGGGTGGTGAGAAAATGGTATTGGGTGGTGTAATGTGCTATGTGCGACGGTGAACATTTTTAACAAGTCGTTTTGTGTGCGATTCTCTTTTTTTACGGTAAGGACGATTTTATCCGCGTTAGGGCATTTAAACGTCGTTTGCAATGCTGCTCTCGTTAGTAGCGTTTAAAACATGCTATTTTTAAATTATTTGTTTCATCAAATTTATGTAAAATGTATCGCGTGTAATTATCGAGCTTTTAGAAACGTGCGCGTAATGGAAAAAAACTCGGCCGGTTGTTAAAACGAAAAGAATAGCAATAAATATTATTAATTTAATGCAAAAATCAAGAATAAGGAGAAAATGAAAGAATCTCTGATAAAAAAGATGGTATCGCAATAACAACACCACGTGCATCCGCAACTGACAGCTCACCGATGCGTAAAGTCTGCGCAAACGCGAGATTGCGTACCATATTGCGTACAATGTGGTATTGAGCTGTATGGTGACAGTGTTGCCAAATGAATTAAAATTTTTTTAAATTAACTGAATTAGAATTTAAGAATTAATTCACACACTATTATTTTAAATGAATGATCAGAGATGCACGTGGATGGTTGTTTAAAGTTCCATGCTATTAACAATTTACTTTAAACATGATAATAATATGCAAACACAAAATGTTAATGTATAAAAGATAATTTTCGACGAGGATAATCTGCATTACGCGCGATTGCGGATCGAACACGTTTAGGATAATTTAGACACGAACTCAACACCGACGAACGAACGAAACCGGTTACACGACGGAAAAAAAAACACGACGAATACAACCGAAAAATGTCGGGCCCTCAACACGATGGGAAGAATCGCCCTACCGTACCTTTGCGTATGAGCAAACTAGTAACCCGGCGCAGTGCCTCACGCGGTGACTTGTTGAAAAATTTGGGTGTAAGATTTGGTGGTAGGGTGAGCGGTTTGCGGCTACCCGTACCCGCTGCCTCCCAGGCGCGCAGCGATCCCTGCGGATGTAGCCGGTCCAGGTTCTCGGTGGAGGCCGGTCTCGGGTGGCGCTGCTTCGGGTACCAGCCCCGGGCGGGACCGCCGGCCAGCCGCAGCATCTCCCCGTTGGCGAGCGCCTGGCTGATGCTGCGCTGTCGACTGCCGATCGTGGTCGAAGCACCTGTATGGCGGATGAAGAACGGACGAACAACAGACAAAAGGCGTTACGATATGGTGAATGGAGTTAGTTTGTGAAATAGAGAGGTTGAGAGAGAGAGATGGGGGAAATTGTGCATCTGGTGCACCAACCACCACCCGGGAGAGTTTAGAGGTGTAAGTTTGTGTTTTAGAAAAAATAATGTGCGACTGAGCGTATTATTTACGTAGCAAAGATTGACCCGAGTGTGGTTTCATCGGGGAAAAAGGGACAAGATCCTGAGATACATACTGATACCGACGACGGACGATCCGAGACTGCTGGTGGTGGAGTTGGTTCTAGGTGCCGTGCGACTTCCGCTACCGTGCGGTGGAACTTCTGGTGCACGTCGATGTGGTGTTCTTGGTATGTCACAGCTTTTAGGATAGAAAAAGAGCATTAGGACACTAAAATAAACCCAGCAGATGAAGATCCAGAAACTTACCCTCGGGCAAAGATGGGCGTCTCCGGTAGGCTGCAGGACGTTTGCAGCGATCTTTCCTCGCGGGGACTTTGTGCGGTGCGCTTCTGGTAGCCACCGGTGATGACTCTTCGTCGCGAATTGCAACCGGGCAAATCGGGAGGAAGTGTACCGGGGGCGTGCGGGGACGTCGACGAACCGAACGATCCGTTACGGTACGATTTACTGAATCCGGCATCCATCGATCTGAAAGGTTGAGATTGAGTGACCTAATGTATTGACTGTGTCTTGAGAGGATTCCCTGAATAATACCTTGTTTTAAGCGTATTTATCGATGGTCCACGGTGTGGCGGTATTGCAGGCGGATGTTCCTCTCGGTACCCGTGTATTAGCTGCTCGTGCTTGTTGGCACCGTTTGGAGCACCGTTACTGCCACGATTGCGTGAACTGATGCGAATACCGTGCATCTGATGCATGACCTCAGGTTCTTCCGTTGGAGATGGAGGCAATGGTGGGAACTCATCACTATCCTGCTGGAAACGATACAAAGCACAAGAATGTTCACGTTAATAGTGGTTCCAGCGTCAGACAATCTTTCCCAACTAACCGGTTCCGGGCTGGATGAGGGCGGCGATGGTGGCAACGGTCCGAGGCCGGCCTGCGACAACAACATTTCTTTGGCACTTTCTGATTTATGAACACCTAGACGAAAACCTAGTGGACGTCTTGCTGGAGGTATGTCTGTGCGGAGAAAGCAAACGAAAACCATATTAATTCCAACGCTCCATACACATCCGGCCAACGTCACCTACCGGCTACTCTAGCAACGGATATATCACCACGTAATAAAGCACTAATGTTATCTTCTATCTTGCGCAACGGGGCCCCTCGTTGTGTGTCGCTGTCCGCCTCTTCGTCCTCTTCGATTGGCGGGGCAAGTTCCCGGCGCGGCGTCGCCAAACCTTCGGCTGCAACAGGGAAAAGAAAAGGTGGTGTACAAAGTTGAGTACGAGTTTCAAATATTGAATGCAAGCTTTATTGGAATCCCTGTATGCAACACTGTGTGAAAGAGGCGGAAGAAGCAATAATTTTCGCGAACTCGTAATTTGTAAAATCATGAAGAAGTTGAGTTATATTAAAAATAAGCAGGTTTTGGAATGATAAGCAACAATTTAAATCTTTTTAAACTTCTTTGCATAACAATTTGATATTCAATAACCGTAAAGAGTGCTTTGGTAGATTAAGCGAAAAAGTTTTCTCCATTATACTGAATTGCCTAAAGAATATGACTCGAGTATCATTATTTTTGATATACGAATATTAACAAAAAAAATTTTTTTTTGGCATTGGAGCTCCCTTCAATGTGCTACCAAGGCACAACCAAACAACGGAACAAGGTACGCAAAAAGAAAGAATGTAACTGACAAAGAATGGACCCTCCCTCATTCCCATCATTTTGTCCGTCCTAATGGCATCCAATCTCTTTACATTCCACCGGTACGAAGCCTGAATGCTGGTGCCGGTCTGAATGAAAAATGTCTCCACTGGCCTAATCAAACCCCAAAACGAGAGCAGAGAATCTCACTTGGTCAGGATAAGCAAGGATTGAGGACATTTTTTTTAAATTTCAACCTTTTTAATACCATTTGCTTGGAAGGATGAGAGAAAGAAGAAATTAGTCTAACTAGGATGTTTTGTTCCAATTTGAAAATTAGGCTAAGAGTTGGTTGACGTTAGCTGACTTTGAGGAAGGATTCCGTACCGATGGTAGTGAGCAGCACATTCTTAGCGCTTCTAATTAACTGATGATGATGACGGTGTGTCACCGAAAGTAGCTTAAAGGATGGTTGCGCAAAAAAGCGATACCGAAACCCAAGACATAAGTCTAATTAGCGCAGAAGGGAGTAGCTTTTAGCCGTCTCGTAATAGATAGGAGTCGGTGGTTGACTTCTGCAGTATGATGACCGCTAGGTGTTTTGAAATACTGGCATGTTAGTGGCCGATCCCTCTAATCGATTTACTCAATCTCACATCTTCGAGTGAGTTCAACCAAGTTGCTTCCAATCGCACCAATAATTTATTGCCACCCCTAAAAGCAAAGCCGACACAACACACCAAGATTTCATGCTCCGTGTGTTCTTACCTGTTGCGGAGGATGTTAACGGTGGTGTGATGGTAGGCAGCGAGGATACGCGTAGCAACGGATTGTCGGAACCACCGGCCACCGGTACGCCTTGTCCGCACCCGTTCAGATGAGCACCGGTGGATGTGCTGCCAATGGAACCATTGCCACCGTTGCCACCGTTGGCCGAGTTGTCCAGTGCCTGCAGCGCATCGAACGTGGAGCTGTACGTCTTGAACTCGGTGTACCGGGCCGACACGACCGGTTGCACTGGTGCGGCTGATTGCGGTTGATTGGCGCCCGAAGGTCCGGAACCGACGTTGACAATGCTGGTGTTGCTGGTCGTACCACCGTTGCTGCTCACGTTGACAACCGTCGGTGCTTTGGTGCTTTTGCTCAGGCTGTTGCTGCCATCGACCGCCAGCGGACCGTTGCTGATGAGCCCGTTCGGGGCGGGCGGTGCACCGAGCGGCGAGGAGACGTGACAGTGTGCCGATACCGGCGAAGGATAGCTTCCGGTCGGGGTGGTGATCTTTATAACATTAGTTGAAAGCTCTGAGGTAGTAGGTGAACTTAAGTCTAATGATAATCGTGACCTGAAAGTAAAGGCGAGCGAACAGAATAGTACGGCGGTGGTTAAAGAGTGAGGTAAACTTGTGTTTTGGATGATGAACAGTAGAGAAGCAACACCTTCTTGGATCTTCCAAGAGAAAATGGCCAAGATGTGTATTCACCGGAGTCCCGATTAGGGTTATGTTTGTCCTTCCGGAAGACGAAACAACGGACGATCTCATCAGCAAAATTACAACGCTATCATGGTAAACGGGCAACGCTTTCTTCCTAGCGAGCAACGAAAAAAGCTTTTCAGTGCTTTTACAAAGCAGCTTCCCCCCTATGCAAGTTAAGTGGGACGAAGTTGATAACAAGAAGACTTTTGCCTCCACCTTGAAGGAGGGCGCTTTAATCATGAAATTGGGATGGAGGTTATTTGTAAAAGGGCAGGCGAAAGATGAAAGCGTCCGACTGTAGACGATGGCAATCGCAAAGCATCGGTGCAAGGATGCTGTTGACCTAATCAACACGCGGACCTTACTCACCTGGGAGAAAGTACGGCATTGGGGACTAGCTTCTGGGGTGCCGATGGGGATGATTTGAGAAGCGATACGTTGGCGGCGATGGAGGTCTTCGTTGCAGACAACCCCAGATCGATGCTGTGGCGTGATTTGGGTGTGATCATCGATGCTGGAAAGACGGGACTCGGGAGACCACGCAGGATGTGATCGTCACCGAGGGAATCGGGCCGTTGTGCGGGGGTTGTGTCCGGTCCGACGAGGATACCGTTGTTGCTCGCTTCCGATTCGAGGCTGGCCAAACGTTGCCGCTGCCGACGTCCCTTGCGTATGATGTACGTGCCGCGCCCGCTAATGTCCGGGATATGTGGAATGAGGTCGTCTAAAAAGTAGTAGGGCAAACAGTTTGAGTAACTGGCCGGTTAGATGCATAGCGTAGAGTGGAGTGTGTTTACCGGAATCGGAGTAAATGGAGGCCGCTTCGTCCTCGGTACTGCAGATGGGTATGTCCGGCGGATCGGGCCATTCGTTCGATTCGCTCTTGATGTTGCTTGGTGTTGATTCTAAACTCGACTGTGAACTGGTTGCGTGCTTGGCTCCAGGTTTCCGTCGGCCAATTACCTGTGAATAAAAAAAAACAGGATAGGAAATAAAAAAAGATTGAAAAATTTTGAATTGTTGATGGAGAGTAAAACAAGTGAAGCAAAGAACACGATTCACCATACACGAGTTGACTACGATCACGTGTAGGTTTGTTTGGGAGCATGTTTGACGTTTGCATGAATTATGGCGAACACGGACCAGGAAGCAATACACTGATGCTTGGATATGTTGCTTTGAATATTGAATAGAGCCAATGGCTGTAGTTGGTTTAGCAGAGAAAAAAATAACAAAACATGTCAGTGTTCAATTTTACATGAGCAGGTAGAGTTACACATCATCCTGCCATAGGGAAATGGACATTGAATTTCGAAAGGAAAATACAGGATAAGTGAGGAAACATACTGTTGGAATTTGTTTGTTTGAAATATTTCAGTGTTGTGTTTGTATTAATCTTGACAACACTACGAGCTACGAGTATAGACAGGACGAGAGTTAACCAATACAGAAAACCCGAGAAATACACCTAAAATGAACTATGTAAATGTAAATGAACTAAACGGACAAATGAATAAACAGTTGCGAATTGTAAGTCCACCGATACACACTTCTAATTTCAATATCACCATTCGCTCCGCCGAAATTGAATTGGCCTACCAGTCCGGATTTCTACACATACCTTTACCAACCCCGTTCTATGTCCAGCTGTCAATTTACATTAATTTAATTTTTAGCTTAATTTACCATCACACTAGCAACTTCGAAATGGACGAAGCGAAAGAAGACACTCCCGGGAAACACCTTCAAGGAAGCAAACAGCCAATTTGCCATCGAAAACTGATGGTTTAGATTCCGTGCAAGGGCACGTGTGACCTTTATGTTTTCTCCGTCCCATTTTCCCTTTTGAGCGTCAGTGCATTAAGCGCCCGTCCACGTCCGGACCAAGTCCGGAGAGTTCGGGACATTGACAAATGAAGCTAATGATCCCTCAAATGAACATTTGAGGTCACGTCAAGCGTATGTGAAATGTCGTCGCCTTCGTGTGTGGTTCGGTGTTAGTCCTTAGACGTTGGGATGTCCCAGTGGATATTCTCGACGGCGGTTCTTCCTTGCTGGAAGTTTCACTACCCAGAGGAGTGTATTCTGGATGGTAAAAGCCTTGTAGAACTTTCAGTGACGTGTGGCACATATTACAGCACCTGAACAGTTGGAAACCGGTGTCCTGTCGACCACATTTCAACCAGGTAATCTAAATCGGTTAAGTGGGACATTTGGGATATTGGTGGTTTCTGGGGGTTTAGAGTTCTCCAGTTGGGCAGCCAAGTTGGGTTTGATATTTTTCTACATACATCTTTCAAAGGCCATTTGCTGTTTGTAAGGTAGAAAATTCCTATTAAATATTTCAGATGGAAGCTTCAAAAATACGTTTATTTATCATTTTTAATGTAAATTCTCCCGTCAACTTCAACCGTACTGGGAAAAGTGCAGTCACCGAACGAATTCACAACTCAAGTGGTCACTAAATATGCAAACGGACCAAAAAGTGAACTGTGTCAACAGGACAGCGGAAGTACCATCTCGAACTTTAAGAAAGCATGGAAAGTTTCTGCAAGGAGTTAAAAAAAAAAACACGAAACAACCTCGAAACGGAATAGCAAATAAACATCCTTCTGTAGCAGCTGGCCGGCCCGGTCGGCGAGTGAAAACTTTGCAATATTAATGCTGACATTGATGTGCTAAATAACGGATGAAGCTGTCACTCGATCGTTCAGGAGTTTCCCGGGCAAAAGCCCGGGGAGCGCGAATTTCCCCATCCATAGGGTAAATACAAATGGAACAAAATGTGAAACTGTCGAGATGTCGAGCGTCGTACTTTGCTGCTTGTTTCGCGATAGGAAGCTTTTCTGTGGAAAATCCATCTGTGCAAATTAGTTTGACCTGTAGTCGGGAAAACGCAAGGCGAGCGATATTCACTCGCACACTCACTGCCGTGTGGAGTTGCAGCAGAATCAACAGATTGTAGCTTGCATTATAAAATGCATTCGTTGAATGGAGAGTGATGCGAATGGTGCGGGAAAGTTTGCAAAACACACAAACTCACACACACATGCCGGCATTCAGTCAAAGATTTCTAAACTTTCGCTCCAAACTGTTTGTTCACTTGCGAACCGCTAACAATGAAGTGTTAGAAGGTACCGGATGGCTTTTAATTAAACTTTTAACTCAAAAATCTGAAACCGTTCGGTGAATAGTTTCCCGAAACATGAGATGAAATGCAAACAATGCGAATGCCCACTCTACCAGAAAGGGGAATCCGTACCAACAAGCAAGCGGCGGATGCTTTTAATTGCTGGTAAATGCAACAATTCTTCGATCTTTCTGTTGCTTGCAGCAGCAGCAGCCACCGGTGTGGAAATTTATTTCCTCCCCTAAAATGATGTTCTTTTGTTTGGGAAGCTTTTTTGGGGAACGTGCATTTAAATATTCTTTCATTTTAATTTTACAAACCGCCATAGCTGGTGTTCCTGCGTCTAGCATTCGGGGCGAGATAAACTAACACGCCTGGTAGCCTTGGACGGTCGGTTGGTGTTGAGAGCCTTGCCGGAGAGAGGGGGAACCAAACCAAAAGTGCATTATCTTCGTAGGTGCACGCTGGTTGTGGGAAAAGCTCTCGGTTTTCACCCCCGCCTTATGTCGCCATTACGAAGTGAATTCGAATGAGTGAGGGAAATGCTGTAGGGAGCTGCATTATCATTCGAATATCTGGTAACGGTGCGGGTTGGAATTTGCATTTGGCAGCAGACAACAAAGGAATGCTGTTGCTTCTGGAGGTTCTGCAGCAGTTGGTTTGTTGCTTTCCAGGATGGAGTTTGCACGTTCATTGCCTTCGATAAGTTGTTTGCTTGGTAGAGAATCACACTAGCATTCTCGAGCCTCGAAGTGTGAGTTTCTATACAAAGCAATGGAGTTGAAAATGGCGGAGCGTAGAAATTATTTCCCATTATTGTTTCAAAAAAAAGTGTTTGAAAAATTATTGTTTTGGTTTCCCCAAAAGTGTTTTCAATATCCCAAAGCTTCATTGACTAATCCTTCATGTTACCTATGTTCGCAATATCGCGCAAGCCTCAGTAATCAGTAAATAGGCCACCCGTAAGGGAGTCAGCTCCATTTCATTTTCACACCTCAAGCTGAAGGTGTTGAAAGGCAAATAAAAGCTGGCCAGCATCTCCTTGCGAAGGTGTCATCCATTTCGAGTACGAGATATACTCAAGGGAAAATGCACAACTTCGTACGCCGGGAACAACAGTTCCCTAATAATGCCGAACAAACGGTGTCACCTTATCGCCCACGGCCAGGTACAAACCGGGCATGTTCCGTACATTTGCCTTTGCCGCACCAGTTCGATAAGCTGCTGCGTGCAGAATGCGGTGTTGATGCGGATGTATAGAAGTTTTTTTTTGTGTGTTAAATTTAAAGCTGGTAGGAAAAAAATCCAAAGCCAGTATAAATAGGAAACTTTGCAAAAAGGAATGTCGGATTCGTGACAATGCATTCCAATGAAGTGAAAAAAAAAACATAATAAGGCTCCGGTTTTGAGGTTAGTGCGGTATTGTCGGCATTGTTTATTGAATGTTGCAAAACATCTGCATATAGTAAATTACTATAAAAGAAGTGAAAAGAAATAATCATAAAACATGAACAATGTACACTAAACAATGTATAACGTGAACCGTTTTTTTGGCCAATATTTAATCCATTTTTCCATAGTGCAGTTTCGTCCCGTTTAGTTTTGGAGCACCGTACGGAACTCGCACCACTCAAGAGGCGTGCAACGAAAGATACAACATCAGCGATAGTAGACATACCGGAAGCTGTCCGGGGTTTTGTTTTGCATTGGCACATATATTCTTGCGACTCCAAAACATAGTTAAATATCGGGATATAAAACCGTGGGCCGGAAATCGACAGTCCGCCGGGGAAAAGCGTTCGTTTTTTTGTTGTTTGCGAGGAGACTACAGAAATGCAGAAGAGAATTTTCCCTTCGTCGAATATGAGCTCTTTTCCTTATCCCCCGTTGGAGCACTCGCGTCGAGCGGTTTACCAGTGTGTTCACCACCAGGTGAACGACACAAAAGTAGGCCAAAACACGGCAGGTTTTCGGCCAAACACCTTTCTACCGGCTACGGTGACATTCTACGTGAGATCGCTAGGATTAATGGTCCCTTTTTTTTGCTGCACACTTCTTCACACAGGAACAGATAGTAGATGGGTAGCGTATCTTGGGTAGTGTCTCGTGAGAGCGAGAAACCGGCACAGGGACCTTCATGGAAATATGCAAATGAATTATGTGAAGTCGGTAACGAAAGGATGCAGGTTTGCGACACCTCATTGTGTGCGAAAAGTATAATCAACACCGATACATTTCGATACGGTTCGATAGACATTCAGGCATTGTTGAATGTTCAATGAATGTGACACATGCCGTGTCGCGAAATAATGTTGCGGATTTGCTTTGTTGCATGTGCTTTCGGGTGAGAATAAAAAAACCCATTTAACAAATAGCGATGTATGCATAACGATTGTTTTAAGCTTAAAAGTATGCGTTGATTTATGTCGTAAGATTGTGTGCAATTTTAGATAAAGGGAAAGAAAATATACAATTCCTTTGCGCTCCGATATAAAGCAGAGCCATATCTGCAACCCACATCACCAGGCGTCTCCATCAAGAAATTTTGCGTGTCCACTTAAATATTTATTTATGCCGCTATCCTTTAGGCAGGAAAACCTTTGTCAAACGAGTGGACATACAGATCGCGCTTTCGGGTCCATTCGTTTGCAAAGCATCTGGAACGAAGGTCATCACAATGCCGATAACATGGAGCCATCTTGTAAGAAAATTTATGCCGAAAACGCAACGTCCAATTTGAAGTGGATACAATTAAGTAAATGGTTCCGGGCTGGCAGTCTGAAGACACGGGGAGTTTTGAGGCCGGGATGCTGTCTGACAGTTGGGTCAACTTCGATTCGGACATACCGTCGCGAACCAAAGAAAAAAGATCGCCTGAAAATATGCAATAACTCTAAACAGCAATAAAAGCAATGATTCCACACACACACAGGTCATAATCAGAACACCGATCGTATCCAAAAAGTAGGTGTTTCTTTTCTGTTTTCGACTCAGTTGTCCAACAAATTCCAATCCAATTTGCGACCACTTTCCGCTACCGGCCGAACACTCACACACACCGATTAGGCATTCTTCTCTGGTGCGGGACATAAATTTACGCCAACTTGCCAATAAAGCACCACGCAAGTGTAGCGCTCCGTAAAGACGTTACCGGGGAAATTGGGCGCAAAAAAGTTACCGAAGCGTTCGGGCATCCTTTCGGTAGTTGTTGCGTTGTGTATTTTCTTTCCCATCTTTTGGTTTCAGGCTAGCAACACGGGAGATGAAACGTGGCCTCATATTTCACATCCCGTCGCTTTATAAATAGAGATGAAAAGTGTGATAAAGCCACCGTCGGTTACACGGCGGGATGAAACGGAAAAAATGGATCCTTAGCACGAAGCGAACGCATGAAGTGATGGTTTGATGCGCGTGTTTATAGTGGCAGCAGAAGTAGTTTTTGGCGCTTCATGCTTCCCAGGGCCGTGGTGGGGTTTTTTTTCCCTATCTTACGGGTGGTCGGTCATTTTCGCTTGTTAAAAACGACATATGAGAGCATGGAAAATAGGCCCATTGGGATCATAAGGAGGGTTCTTATGAGACATGGGATACTTTTCGTAATTGAAATTGCCACGTTTTTTTCGATAAACAGCACGTGCTTGGATGGTATTTGAAGGTCGTGCTGGGAAAAGCACTGGCAGAACATGGACGAATAGAGTGCCTTAACATAAGATGTGTTTAAGCTGCCAGGACTTTGTTTTGGTTTCATAACATAATTTTAACAGTACATGGGGATAAATTTCAGGCTACACAATAAATTACTCCCCGATCAATTAAACAAAGTTAAAGTTAAACAATTTCGGAAAATGATATTATCCACAAAGGTTAAAACATCAAGGCTACCAGTGTGGAGTGAACATGATGCTAATCCATGGAATTGAATGAATCTTTTAACTGACTTAATGGCATATATTTAATTTAATTTTAGCTTTTGGATTTATAATTTGTAAAGATCTTTTGTGATACACAATTCTGGTTCTTTAGGAATTCATTAATCTATGAGCATTTGCGAATCTTTGTAAAGTCGGCTCGCGATATGAATGACTACACTCTCCTGGAAATATGAAACCTTTTTTGAAAATATGCCATCATTAGCATCTATTTCCTTGCATGTTCTTTCAATCTTTTACAACATTTCGACAATTTGCAGATACCGGCGTTTAATCAAGTAAAACAAACACTTTGATAACGATCAACAAAATAGAAACAGCTATCAAATTAATCAGACAACACACATACACACGCTCTGAATACTCAAAAGAATGTGTAGCAGAAAACAAAGAATCATGATAATTATGATTAGAAGTGGGTCGAGCTTGTGTTTTCCCCGCTTTTTCCCTCTGGTGGGTTGTAAAATTCGACACGCAACAGTAAAACGCAACAGTGTGCTCCCGCGCTGACACGTACAAAAAACGTGTTCCATATTGCCTTGCAATCCTTTGCCGTAAGGATACGACCGAACAGAACGAAAAAAAGGTCTGTAGCAAAACGGGGTTAGCATGTAGATTATCGAAATCGGTTCCGTTAACACGCCTCATTAAGTGCCGTTGGAAAGGTCTGGCTGGAGCACAATTTCTTTGCCCAAAATGTTGGGTTGAAGGTTATGGTGGGCTTTTCCTTTTTTTTCAACACGTTTGTTTACGATGCTAAAAAGTAATAATTGTAGTAACAAGAAGTAACGGCTCCCAGCCGGGAGGAAGGCTCAAAGTGGATATGCTTTACGTCCGTTTCGCTTACCTTCGAGCTGACCGCGTTGGAGCTTTTCGGTGTGATGATTAGTGGGTCACCGAAGCTGGCCGGATCGTCCAGATTCACCTCCCAGGCAATGCTGTGCCGCTTCGATGGTGTGACCGGTGCGGATAGGGACGGAGGTGGTGGTACGGTCGGCGGACCGGGAGGTGGTGGCAGGGAGGATTCCTCTAGCGAGTCATCGGAAAACCGCTCATCGTCACTGTCCGTTCGTCCGGCCTTTCTTGAGGGTATGCTCGAAATGGCACCCGCCCCAACAGGCATTCGGTGGCCACGGGCTGCCCCATGGTGGAGATGGTGTGCGGCTGAGGAAGAAGATGGTGGACCACCGGCAACATTTTGGTGAAATATTCGGCTCAACAGTGAGGTGACTGGTGTACCACCTTGGAGCGGTTGCAGGTGACCGTGGGTGGGCGATAGGGACGATTCGTTGTACTCGGACTCGTTGTTTTCCGGCGAGGAGTTTTCCTGCGATGTCGAGGTGGAGTTGTCCGACGTTGGAAACCGATGGCGTTCAATCGAACCGGACAGGGTGCGTGGCGGCATGCGACGTGTTGGTGACGCTCGACCAGGGTAGATCGTTACAGGGTGCTCGTTGAGGATCGGTTCTGTAAAAGACACCAAAAAGAAAAGAGAAAAATTAGATAATCGAAAATATTCCATTTGAACTTACGTATCTTTCCAATCGATTGAAATGCAAAAGATGCTAGATATCAAAGTTGATCCAAACTTCCAAATGAAAACCTTACTAATGCATGTCCCCTCAAAAGGGATAAGATTTCCTTGCAAGTGATTCTTTTGCGAACCCCATAAACAAGTCTTTATTTGCCAGCTGGTTGGATTTTGATGTTTGGAAAGTTTGATGTACGAGGCGCCAAACCGACAATAGCTCAGTTATTTCCGAACGCATTAATCATGCTTACACCCTTATCACGCTAAAGCCCTCCCAACAGCCACCGTTTGCCCTCGATTGCTCCGCTCGCAAAGGCTTCACCGGGTGTCAGATATCGCATCGAGCTGCGGCGTGTGGAAACGCATAAATGGTTCTTTGATTTTCAACCCTCGTGAGATCATGCTCGTCGTAAAACTTTATTAGCAGTCAGTAAATCAGCATAGACGCGCGGAAACGGTTGCAACGGGGATGTGGTGGTTTGGTTGGTGTGCGGTTACATCCACCAATATCCCGAGAAAGGATTTACAATCGGTTGGAAGCGAGTGTCATAAAAGTAGATCCACAGCAGCGCAGGGACACAGTCCTAGGCCAACCCTTGGTTGCGGTAAAGCAGTAGGGACCGTCCCAACTTTAAGTCAGTTTGCAATAATATAAATCAATGAAAGGAGCGCCTTAAATTAGGTAAATAAATGCATTTCCGGTTGGGTGTGTTGGTATGGGTGAAGCAAAATAGTGTCCTCGCTACTACGAAGCTGACCTGTATCGAAAGCGTTTACAACGCTACATCATGTCACAGGTGTGTTTTACAAGCAGCACCTGTCACATTTTGGCTTATTCCATGCTTTTCAAATAATCTGAAGGTTTCACAGGTTTAGATGGCAGTTTCATAGTATTGATAAGGCACTAGAGATCTTGGAATAAGTAGCCTAGAGATTTTTTGTAGCCTAGAGAGAGAAATTTTGTGGAATTAAGTAAATTTAAAATTAATTAAAAGTATCCTGCTAAAGACTAGCAAAAAAAAGCTTTCCAAGGCAAATAAGAAAGAACAATCATGAATAGCACAAACAGAAGTAACCGACCATTTGATTAATGA
>KB664266.1:4296957-4400136 GCA_000349025.1 Anopheles minimus | reverse complement strand
TAACGACTAAACTGAAACATTACATCTAAACTTAATTATTTTCAGCCGACACCACGGAACCACTTTGCACCACAACGTAAACATTAGGTACCAATGCAAAAACAAACACGGAATTACTCAAGGACGAAAATGGTTTCAATACGGATGGAATTTAATCTCTAATTGTACTTTGAGACTTTTTGAACTTAATCTTGAATGGAAGCTCTAATGTAATGTCTAGACGGGTCATGATTTTTTCGATTCATTATTATCAACAGATTCTCATATACTGCTGAGAATAAATATAACAAAGCTCTAAATTCTTCATAGAACAGAGTTCAAAGAAACTGTGTTTTAAATTTATTTGTAATGAAATTAGATTTTCGCATTCCTTTTGCTTCATAAAGAACATTCAAACTGCTTACGAAGGATTTATTTAGATTCGTACAAAAAATGTTACTTAAAATTCCTCCGACTATCCTATGATTGTCGAGTATTTTCCCTGTTCAATCAAATGTAATCAAAAAAGAAATCAATGCTGCTCAATCGCGTAAAACGAATCAATCCACAACCGGTTGTCGGAAGCTAACGCGGCAAATAAATTGAAAAGAAGATGTTAAAACATATTCGAATGCTTCTTTCAATGCTGTTGGGAATTTGTCTGTTTGCAGTGGTTGAAAAGCTGGCAAACTATTTGTACATCGTGGGATAACATCATAGGAACATTTCCTGGGAATTCATTTTCTTGTAGCTAACGGTTACGAAATGGGAAAAGATTCTGAATGTAAAGATCCGATAAAAAAATCCAAATATTAAGATCGAATCTTGCCTATAGTTGGCGGCTGCTTGGGATAGAAATGGGGGACACAAAAGACAGCTCCGTTATTACTCGATAATAGGGTTGATATCCATCTCAAAACTGATCTCGCCCCTCCCCCTCCCACCCTCTCACTCCCGTGCTGCACGTGGCACATAAAAGCGCATCAGATTTTTCCCTCCATTTATTACCACGCTCGGATGGAGAAAGTAAACAGAAACTGTCCATTCCTTAATTCCTGTGAATATGGCTGTCGTTGCGTGATTGCAGAAAAGGGGAAACCTTCTGCTGGTGCTGCCTTATCAACGCTAAACGAAGCGAATGTTTATTGAAAGAATTTTGTCTGTGGCATAAACTCTTGGTAACTATCATTTGTTTCATCCGTTTCATTTGACGTGGCAGGAGGCAGGCTCGGAACGGAATGGAGCTCGCGGCCGAAGGAGAGACATTTATTTAACATTTCGTTTCCCTGTCGAAGCTTCTTTTCATGGGTGCTATTCCGATTACGGCCAGATTTTTGCCTTCATGGTGTGTTCGGCAAACGGCAGTCCACCGAAACCGGGCAAGATTTCGTTGGAAGAAATTACATTTTTATGTGATTTATGCTTCCGTCTGCATCGTTTCCATCGCTCTCCCCCTCACCATTGTTTGTATGCTGTGCCGTAGCACAGATAGCGGAATAGTCCGTTGGAAACACACTGCCTGCACAGCTAGACATCACGTGGGTATGCTGGACTAGCAGGGAGAAGTGAAAAAAAATAAAACAAACGCAAATACCATATCTTGCGGAAGTCCAAACTCGTACTAGGAGGGATCGTAAGAAACGGAAGAAAAAAAGAAATAGGGACATTCCCTCGCAATCGCCAAATCTTTCTTTACCGTTCTATGGAATGGAAGGGAGGAAGAAAACTATTTCCCCCGGCCCTTTCGGCATGGGAGCTTCTCTCGGGTGCTATAGACGTGCCTGCATCCCGTCTTTAGTTGCGAGAGAATATCAAATGTTTCACTAAACACAGTGGCCGTAACATGAAGATGGTTTTGTTGATGGTACTTAAGCTAAACTATCTTTTCCTTCCTCGGTTGCGCAAGAAGCAGACGGATGGCTGGAAGCAATCCCGGCAGCATTTTCGCGTGTCTGACCCACGAAGCTGGTTTTTAAGCAAACACAGCAAAATTTGCGGTACGAGCAGCGGCGGTGCAATTTTAAATTTACTCAAATTTATTAGAATCATTTTAGCGAACGATAATATTTGTCGCCGCTGCAATTGCCACGGGCGGTCGTTATTTTGGAAATGTTTTTTTTTTGTCCCCGTAAATTCGTTTGTTGTTTTTGTGGGTTGAATTTGTGTGATTTGTTGAAGTAGATAGGTGTTATGAATGTTTGTTTGCAAATAGTTAGAAGAAGAAAAATTCCTATCAGTTTCTTTAGTCGGTTTTTGTTCAATTTATTGCTAATATCCATTGAAATATGACTTCAATTTGTAGAATTTACGATAATTACTTTCTTACATATATTGGAAGCTTTTTCTCGGGAAATTCTCTCATCACACGACAACTGCTAAGCACTCGTGCGTAATTTCTATCGCCATCCATCTGGTGCGAATGGAAATAAAGTACAGCCTAGCACAAAAAAAGATAATTTATTCAGGGCAACATGCAACATAGATATGCCATTTGCCAGCGCATGTGACGAAGGAGAAAGCCATCCCACCATCACAAGGGCTAGGTCAATAGTCGATTGGTCCAACAGTCAGACCAGTGCAAAGAAGGCCACAGTATAGTGGACCACATCATCATGGTGCGCTGATACGACTGTGCCTTCATCATTCGGCATTGGAACGTGTTTCTCGGGAAGGCTCCGAAAAAAGAATATCAATAATTCACAACAGTTGTGGGCAACCGGGCGTCTCCATTTCCGTGCTTTGAAAGGGAAAGGATTAAGCGACGTCCATGTTGTTCGGTAGGGAACACTAGAAAATGAAACCACAACGGTTCTGTACCTCAAGCCCTGAAGCTGGAAGAGAAGTGAGCTGAATAGAAAATACAGAAAAAAACGGTGACCCCACATCAATCTGCTTGTGGTTGGCTTTTCCAACGTATTGGATCTTTATCCTGTCGGGTTCATTTTTTTTTTCTTCATCTACCCTGGCCGCCATTCATCTGATTGCTTTCACTGGTTAAGCGCAAACGAAGCGAAACAGGTGAAAGTTGTTTGCAAAATAACGTTTCGCATATCCAAAAATAGCTGTGCCTCATGAGTCTGTCGAAAAATGAGCAAATTTGTAAGTAAGTTCTTAGGTCGTAAATTCACACCGATCGGGGCAGTTGATTGAAAGTGACATACGGTTCACACTTTCGGTAGAAGAAAGTGAGAAAAAACAACAAACATTCATCCCTGGAGGTGATAATCCATTTCCAAGGACGAAATTTGTTGGGAACCGTTGGAGAGAAGGTGAGTTCTAACCGAGCTTTGCGGGTTGAAAGGATAAGCGTAACAGTGACGAGAGCGGAATGAATGAAGCATAATGAAATAAAATATAAATGTTGCGTGCTGTGTGTGTGTGTGAGATAGAGAGAGGCGTCAACTGATACGCCATCGGTAACATGACACGCATTAGGATAAGATCCGAGAGAGTGTCTAAATATGGCTTTTGCGTGAAGTGGAATAAAAAAAAAACACGAACAAATGAATAACGATGTATATTTTTAAATTATCCTCTTGGGCTGTTGACACAGATGATTAGAGAGATTAGAAGCGGAAATTAAATTTGTTTCAAGGTTTGGAGCTGTCCGTTTTGGTAGAGCGCATGCTATTTCTGAGGGTTTTTGTGATATTTTTAACAGCTTTTAAAGTATATTTAGGGTCGTCGAACGGGAGAACAATAATTTACAGCTATGATGATCCCACAAGAAATATAATTACAGTGAAATTTGGTCTCGCATTTAGTTATAAAATAATTGAGATATATTCAGGGGTTTCAACGCCTGAAAGTATGCAATTTATAATTTATTAAATATAGCGGGCAACAGCTTTTGCTCAGGCATTCGAACTCAACAAAACCATTAATGAGTGAACGTATTTAAATAAAAATGGTAACTCCAAAAGAAATATTTCTTTTTCATCTTGCTTAAATTAGTACGCAATGGTTCCTACTCCACCATAAAATTGAAAGCACACAAACTACACAATTTCTTCCAGCGATACTTACCAGTGTTGTTTGTGTTGGACTTTTCGTGATGATGGTTTCGTCGTGCGAGGACGGTTTGTTGTCGCCGGAAGTGTCACTGTCGCCGATGCTGATCGCGTCCGAGGTGCGAATCGATTGATTTCTGCTGCGCCACTCCGTTTGGCCATTGTCTGCCGCTAGCCGCCGCTTGGGCGATGTGTTGGGTGAAATTCTAGAAAGAAGAAAGAAAAAAAAAACAATAAAGCAACTGACAAACTAAGAACAGTCCGGGAGCAGACTTTCGGTAATCGAATTTCGGGAGTTGCTTTGTTTTCAATTCCGTTAGCTTGCGTGATGAAAGAAGTGTTCATCTCTCTAATAAAATGCAGTTGCAATTGCCTCTTTCTCTGTCTAGCATTTTGTCAGCCGGCAGACACATAATAACTCCTGCAGACTTCAGACAATCACGGAACAGAAGATAAAGGGTGCGCGTCACCCTAGAGCCAGATAAATCAGAACGTCTCGATGTACCGCCAGTATGCGGCACGCTGGATGTGCAACTATGCAATTCCTTTTCCGAGGTTCTGATGCTTCCGTGTTCCGCGTACCACGGGTAAGGATCGTGGGAAAAGTTTTTCCTTTCAAAATGCTGTTCATTTTCTTTGTCGTCTGGCGAACGGTCGTCGCGAAAAAAAAGCTGTACGAAACGCGAAAGCGAAACCGAGCTCGAGACGGTCACAGAACCCGGTGTACACGTCTGCGGTGTCTGGAAAATGGTGCAGACACGTGGCGCGACATTGCACTTTTGCCGACCTTCGGCAATGGAGCGGATGCACATGGAGAGATAAATGGTTCATTGGTGTTTTTCAGTATGTGTGTGTTTGTCTTGAGAGAGCAATCCACTTCTTACCATAAATCGGTCTCAAGAGAAGAGTGTTTTCCCTTTTTTTTTGGTGGTGAAAAGCAACCTCAAACAGTCGCAGAAGGGGTGGAAAGGATTTTCTTTCTCAATTTTCCTTACTGATTAAAAGGAACCGATAAAGGAAGCTGACGTTGTGTGCAGTTGAATTGTAAGCCAGCAGGACAAAATGAAGCTGAGGACTGTTTGACAGATGATTATAGAAGAGGAAAGTCCGGTGGATGGAAAATGCAAGCACGGTACGTGATTTAAGAAGAAAGGTGTTGTGAAAACTTGTTGCCTTTTCTTCACTCTCACACGTCACAATACTTCACAATCGTAATAGTATTGCGTGACGCTACCTGTATCTAGCAAAGAACATTGAAGAATGAAGCATCGAAAAATGCTAGCCACCAGAGTTATGGTAGAAATTTGAAGACATGGCAGATTTCTAGTTTTTCTCTTCCATCAACAAAGGTATACAGCAGGTCTTGAAATTGTGAACTTTCATGAAGCTCTAAATTACTTGCTGCTTGGAATAGAGTAGACAACATAGAGCTGTTTTTTCCTGTGCTTTTTCGGTCGTTTTCACATCAAACAAACTTCAAACTCATTCGCTCCATACGGAACATTTGATGACAATGAAATTGTCGCAACTAGCATTTTTTCTGGCCATGTTCGTAAAATCACGAAAAAAAATCTACAGCACCTTCCGTAGCAACCTGTGTCATTTGGTTCCGATGGCTGCATATTGCTGAATAGCAAGTTTCCATGTGCAGATGCACTTCAGGAAAGAAGAGTTTTCCAACCGAGTCACATCTACGATTGAAGTTTCCTTAACAAAGTTGTCGTACTTTTTTTTGTGAGCTTATGTGCGATAGCATCAGGGTTGAAATTGCACGGATTAAATTGGTTGCAAAACGGATTTTTGCAAACTGAAGCTCTAACGTAGAAGAATCCCGGTAGTTTGTGCGTGGTATGCAAAAAACCAGCGCAAATTCTTGCCAAATCTTGTTGTCAATGTTAGGAAGATTCTGTTTTTTTGGCATCGTTGAGATAAAGTTTCACATGATGTTATTTTTTGCCCAAGTAAATCTGTGCCGGTGACAGTGTGAAAAGGATTTGTAATCGGATGTTATCCTAGAAGTTTTCATGCAAAGTTTGTTTGTAAAAAGATCTTCAAATTGATGTGTATCTCTCAAACCGAAAGGTTTGCAAATTGGTTTTTTAGGAACATAAATTAGATGATATTTTCCCTAAAAAGACGAGTTTTAAATGAAACTGATGTAACAGGCTTGACAAATTTGGAATTAATTTTATAGTCCACGAAATCTGTCAACCTTTGCCTTAAGAAATATTGCTTACAAATCCTCCTCATTCCCCTTTTTTAATGAAGCTTCAATTGATCTTTTGAACGTTCTAATTTACCTGTCCAATCGATCAATCACAAATTAAGCTCATCTTGTATCTAAACTTGATCCTGTCTTGATGAATGATGGGATGGGTTGATGGGCTAATTAATGTTCGCACCATTTTTAAAAGCAACACCATCCGGAGGGATAACTGGTAGCGATCGAAACTTTACCTCTTGAAAAATTCAAACGGAGTGTGTAAAGGAGTGAGGCATCAAATTTACTAAGTGCACTAAATCGAATAGTCAAGTAAGGGCGAAAAATCAATCAAATGCAACGGAAACTTTATCCCGAAACCTGTCAGGTTAAAGTGCTTGCATTTATGTTTTCATTCCAGCACACTTTGGAGGCATGGATAAATCAGCTCAAACGAGCTTACTTCCTGCCAAAGCAACTGCCCAAGTTGGCACAGTTTGTGGAAAAAGTTTTTCCGAGCACGGGCAGGATCGCAAAGAAGTCTCAGCGACCAAACCAAACACAATTATCGATCAACCCCGGAATAATCCTCGGTATCATCTCCAAGTGTTCAGTGGGGGCACAGAAAAAAAGAGCATCGCCCGCACCGAAGAACTGGAAGAAAACGGCCCAAGAATTAAGCACTAGAGGTAAAGCGTATAAACGTGGGCGCGGGAGTGGTTTGCGATATTATTTTCCTACTAACCGAGAGCGAGAGAAGAATTTCCACCGGCATCCATCCACCATCGTTTTGGCCCCTGGAAACGACGGGAAAATTCTCGTTTACCGTGCCAAACGCCTGCCGGCCGGGTAAAAGTGGATTAAAGTGAAAGGCGTAACCGGGCTGGCGGTTGGCAGTGAAGCGGATACGGAAGCGATTTGGTATTGTGTCTGTGCATATTTTTCACCGAACCAAGTGAAAGGCTTCGGTAGGCTGTCGGTTTGAAGGGTGGACGAGGGAGGGCGAGTAGCCGGAAAAAGCGGAAAAGTTCAACAACCGGTTCGCTATGCTATGCCGCGCACTGTTGCTGCCCGTGTAGCTGCTGCACTTTATCCTCGAGTGGTTGCACTCGGATTAAGGTTGCATTTTTAATCCATTCGTATGGTGCCGCCCCGAGAAAGGGGTGAAGTGGAAAGAAAGAGTCTTTTGGGGTCGTGATATTTCTTTCGTGTTTCCCCTCCTCTCCCCGCCTCACTAGTAGCGCCACAAGCGCTGTCACAAGAACCGGCGCAGGAGTGACTGTTGATTTGCAACCGAGCTGTTTATACGTACGGGGTTGAGATTCCGCTTGGGGTGGTGGTGGCGAAGGGTGGCTTTTCCGCTGCACAATGGAACGGGTCGGAAATGAAAATTGGATCCGTGTTTTGTATCCGTGTAACACGGGGCAACATGTGGACTGGCAGATGTTTGTGGCGGTTAAGAAACGCTTCTACGATGGTATGGAGCTTTTATGGAGCTTTAATAACATCTCAGACAGTGGGGCTGTTTTTAAAGCTATTTTCAATAATAAATCAACTTATCTCATCCATTACAGAATAAATGCGATATCGCATGCTTATTATCAATTTTAATACAGAATGTAATGCAACTTCAGGATGTGTAGCACTACTAAAAAAAACCGCGCACTAGCCAAAAAACACGTATCGTATCAGACAACGTTCATCGCAAGTGGTTTGTGACGGTAAATCAAATATTTAATGTATCTGCTGCACGGGTCTATGGTGGTGGTGAAACTGTCAAGTCAGCCGACGGCTAAAGAACACACACATACAGGACGCCGCGACGACATGACACACTGGAGAGTGGCAGCCAAAGCCTAAAGCACCAGACAGCCTATTTTCACCGATTTCACCTCCTTCGCCACCGCATACACCCCGAGAACGCGGACTGTATATATTGGATGAGATTGGATGAGTGTGAGGCTGGATCGGGACGCGATTGCCTTATGTATGAGCACGTTCAGGTGGCTGTACGACATGTACGACAGACGGATGTCCTCGTGACTTCGATATTAGCATTGGATTACGGCAGCGTACGGTCTAGCAATATCGAAGTCAAATCAGATCCGGTCGCTCGAAGGGTAGGAAACAGAGTAGCAGTGCGAAAGAGATCGAACTCGGGGACCCTTTTTTCTGATATGTGATGGGTTTTTCTTTACTCGACTAAGCTGTCAGGATGCCTTCGGGGTTATTGGGTTCTATGGTCTGATAAGGTTATCACAATGTAGATATGGCACACAGTACGAAACGTAGCGGGAAATGTCATAAAAATTACTTAAAATACGTTCTATAAAATATTTTACCCCAGCTAACCTTCTAGAAAAGATAAATTTAAAAGCACAATCAACTATATTGTTTCATATAAAATCATTTTAAAGATAAAACTCATCCCTTTTACACCTATTTTGTACACTACTGTACATCCTTCCAATGTATTCACCCCCAAAACACGAAGTAATGGATGAATTTGTACAGCACCGTTTCAATATTGAACCGTTTTTGCATCGTTTCACATCGGTTGCCAGCTGCCACAATTTCGGAGTAATTTCCGATCGTCAGAATTTGATGAGTCTGAGCTGATCTGATCAATTGAACCATTTTCCACTTTAGCGTGCCCGGTTTCCACGTTGTGTCATGCGACCAACCATTCGTTTCAATCCATACCGCCGATCGATCGGCAACCGCTTTGAGCATCCTGGGAGGAAAATTATTAGCTAGCGAGGCATTAAACTGCCATTAGCTTTGTCTGATGGAGCACATCGAGTTAGTGGGTGGTTCCTGGCAGGATGGGCCAGGTGGTGATTAATCTTCCATGATTGCAAGATAAATCCGAAGTTCGAACGAATCCGTCTTAACTGCCGTGAAACCCGTTACGATGCGGATACCATATATTCTTGTTAGTTTTGAGCGTGTACTCACTTCCGGGAAGGGTACTGATAGACTGGTCGATGTGTTTGTACATTTGGCTAGAATCATCTGGGTTTTAACCGTGCAATGCAGCAACTGCAACGGTAGAATCGGGTGTTTTGAATTATTTAAGCCCAACATAGCCCATGTGACTCGCGGATCGAAATCTTCAAACCCAAATGCTGCACAAAGCCTTTTGCCATAAACGGGTTTTGGTCAGTTGGACAACAAAATGCCCAGTGTAACGGATACGTGCTGCACTTCTGCGAATAACTACGTCGTATGAACGATAGTGATGTGATTAAATATTAAAGCAAGGTAAAAAGACCAATGCAGATGTTGCAGGGATGTAGAGGGTTGTTGCCGGAAGTCGAATCCTTCAAACTGTCCTGTGCTGCAATTTCTTCATGCTTAATCGAGCACGGGTTCGTTGCGAGCGATCGATCGTGGTGGTAGCGTATTTGGTTTGTTGTTGTGCTAAAAATTCAATTTACGGTATGTTGCACTTCACAGGCAAGTTTGTCGCACAACATCGCTAGCCCGGCAGTCAATAAATACATCGCATTCGGATCTGCAGTACGGCATTGCGGTAAAATGGGAAAAGACCATGTTAATTGTTGGCAAGGGGGGAATTCCCCGTGGAAAGCGCGATGCAAAGGAAAATTGGCCGTAGTATCTAATTATTTCTCGATCGTAACCAAATCTAGAAATAATTGTACCGGATGTGTAAGAGAACAGATGTTGGTAAGTGTAATATAATTAGAGATTTTGGTGATTTGGGCGAACTTATTTAATTAAGTAAATGTGATAAATAAACTGCTTAATCGAAATTGTGATGAAAATTTAGGATTATTCAAAATTATCAATAATATAATCGGTAAAAGCTCATATTTTTATTTACGTTTAATCGGTTCAGTGGTTTATTGCAGTTGTGGTTAAGGCTCAAAAAAGGCTCTTTGCCCTCTAGAGGATTAACATTTCAATCAGCTGTCAGGTGAGATTTATATTTGCAAACCATCCCCCACAAAAACCACATCAAATCGAGCTGTCACTTGTACATGTCACACGAAAAGGATGCCACAGGAGTAGCTCGTAAAGAAGACACTGGACCCTCCAACCTTGGTTGGTCAATATACAATCCGTTTCACCTTGATTTTGTGTGATCTTAAAATAAATAATCAAACAGAATGCAATAGCATAGCTGAAGCATCGCTGAGATCCGAACCATCACCATACTAGGTCGGATTCATTTTAATCGAATTTTGCGGTCACCAGGATGAGCCGAAGTATTTCCCAGGAATCGCCTGCATGAACCGCCAATCGTGTGTGCTGGTATGGTAACGCAAAACGACACACACAGGAATGGTGAAGTTTTTTTTCCTCTGTCGTTGTGTTGTGTGAGGAACTGTCCCGTTTACCAAGCACTACACATGGACCAAATATTTCATCAGAATATCGGGGTCCGTTGATAGCCATCACCACTACCAACCGTTGACCGGAAGATCTGAGCAGCAAGTGGCACATCCACTGGTACCGTTGTTGTGGTGGTGTGCTAGTTTATTCACGTGCAAAAACATGCACACACACACAACCGGATGCTGTTGTGTGCCAAAAGCGATGCCACCGCTGGTAGATGACCTAATAACTCAATTTTCAATTTAACCAACCGATGATGATGGAACGGTATCCTGTGGTCATCGTCATCCTGTCGAGGCCCGCAATGTTCACTGCGTCTTTGAGGCTTGACAGGTTATGAGAACTGATGTGTGCCTTTTGCCCGGTGTCCCAAATGTACCGGGCTCGTTCGATTTAGCGTCGGTCGATTATCGGTGCTAGGTACTAGACTAATCCAACGCTGCGTTCGATTCCCGTTGCCGTGGTTTTGGCACCAGTTTTTGGCATTGATTGAGCGATGCTATTGAGTGTATCGAACGAAAATTGGGGTCGCAAAAGAAAATGAACTGCAGTGGTAGATTGGACGATACAATGCACAGTCCAGTCACGGTACGGTTGTGTTTTGGGGGGCAAATTATATATTTAGGGAAATGAATTATTATACTATTAAATTAGACGATTTGTTTAGGTACCGAGCAGATGTGAAATATTTATCTTTTTTGATAATCATTTAGTGTAGAAATAATGTTAGCAAATATAAAACATTCCATCTGATTGCTCTCGCAACTGGTTGTATTATTTAATTCCAACACGTTTGAAACAATTTGTCATGTAGTTGTCACCGATGGGTGAAACTTCTTCTTCCGCCAGGATAAAATTCAACCTCAAACAGAAGTGGCAAACACAAACGCATCACCAGCTAGATGTACCGTGTTGCGGGAAAGTTTTAATTAAAAACAACACCAATCCTCTAACTATCCACCGCGTAGTGTGGTGGAATTATGAAATGGAAGAAAAAACTAATATGGAGCACGAAAACATCGCACCACATCTGCGATGCAGCGAGGGTGAAAAACTCGAACAGCAAAAAGACAAACGTCACCGGGGCAAACATGCGCGGTTTTTATTGTGCATCAGGATTACCTGTACATTGAAGCAACGAGTTGTATTAAACTTTTACTGGCATACTATTATGGTGATGGTTGTGTGTCGGCGAACATTAGGGTGGCGATCGAATTTTAAAGGAAGGACAGCACGAAAAATGGAGGGTGTCGATTTAAGGTAGTTAGAAACAAAGTTACTGAATGTTGTTGTTTTTTTTTAATTTCCTACTTTTCGGTAAGGCGGCTGGATTGGTTGGTCCGAAGGATGTGGCAAATGGTGATCAAATTTAAAACTTTCTCGGAAACAGTTAGGACATCGGTATGGCATTTTGTCTATGTGTGTGTGTGTGTGTGTGTTTTAGTTGCAGCATGATAATATGGCATGCCTGCATGCTTATACTATTAGATTTTGGGGTTAATAACCATTCCCATGTGCTGTCATGCTGAAGTAAAAATAAAATTAAAACTCTTCACCATAAGATGTTACAATGCTGTGGAAGAGTGTGTACTTCAATCACGACGAAACCTTTATGCAGTTATTATATTATTTTTAAATATTTCATACATTATGACCAGCAAATTATAAAATGAAGACAACATTCGCCGCTGTCTTTTTTTAACGTCACAGTGTTGCTTTGTGATGTGTAAATATATTTGTGTATCAAAATGCCATTGTGTCGTCAGTTTGCTTACTGGTGTAGCATTTTTGACGAAGGTCAATATCAAATTTCCATCAAATGGCCGGAACAATTTGACACATTTCTCATCCGACCATTTGTCCTTTGCTTACTTAACGGTTCTGGGAAAGGAATGTCAATCATGTTTTGCCAGCAAAACGAAACACAAAAATGATTCAATCGGAAGCTAATCGGTGAATCCGGTTAGCCATAACACCCGGAGGGTAAACAATTTGTGCGGTCGTCTCAATTACATGCACCATGACCTTTACGAAGTTTATTTCATGACACTTTACGATGTGTGACAAAAATGCCAAACTACTATTAAAAATATATATTTAATTTTAAATATTTATTTAATGGAGACGCATGGTGTTTCACAGATATTTTTTTAAATTAAAACATCCCATTTAAACAAGTTATGATACACATTTATAATTGACTTTCTAGATTATACATATTTTTAAAAATAATTTGAATTTGAATAATAAACTGATTTATTACCAAATGGAGACGCATGGTGATTGACAATTAAAAAAAATTAATAACATTATAATTTCTGCAAATTCAAACATTTCACTCTTACAATGTTCTTCTCTTACAATTTTGTACAATGTTCCCTACTTATACAGGAACACGAAAGAGACATATTCAAAAAACGAGAGACTTATATGCATGAGCACATTTTACATAATACATGGCGGGAAGGTGCTATCATCAAGCCGTGGCATAAAAAAAATACGAATGGGAAGATGGACTGACGAATAAGAACGCATATGCCCACTATTTATGCAGCAGACATATGTACGAATTGCGAATGGTTCAAACTTAACCATTCGGTCTGTGTTGATGTTTGCGTTTTTCATTCACTATGCAAACGAATGTACACAGACCGGTAAATTGTCGGCACACATGAAGCAACTGGGAGACCCCAAGCAAACCGGCACGGGACTGAAAGGAAGTCGGTAGGGGGGAAGATGTACACAGCCGATGGAGGAGTGGTACGAGTTGTTTTGTCTGGTGCATAATTTTATGTGCTTTGTATTAGGCTTTAAAGAATTTAATGTGAGCTCCAATTTTTCAGAGAGGGAGAATTTTAACTAACCATTTGATGGAACCGTGAGTGTTTTCCGCAAATAGTTCTATTAAACATCACACATGTTTCACACGCGATTGTACGTCGTAATATACAGCACTTACGATATTACTGGCAGTGTTTGCGTAAGTTGTTAGTACGGAACATGAACGGTTGTAACAGATTGTGCAGATATCTGGCCGGCATGAAATGAAGCTGTTTCGCAACAATTTCTTCAACAGATTCCGTATGTCCGCTCGCAAGACAGCAGCGGCAGCTTCAATCTTTCGTACGATAACTGAAACTACCTTAGTTTTTGTTTTGCTCTGTTCACTTGTTCCTTCCTTTGGACGAGTATGAGCACCCCGGAGGGCAGATTATGTTGACATTTTCATCCCTCTGCGATCTCTCTCCCTGTCACCACCCCCTGACGTTGCCATGGCACGTCTTATAGGGACGGCATTGGTACTCCAAAAGCGTAACGGAGTAGTGTCTGGTGTTTCATCTTTGGCGTACATGTTTACAATCTACGTGAGTGTCTTGGAACTCCCGCTCCCCCAATGTCCGTGAATGGAGTATTACTACAGATACCTTTCAGTGTTTATTACGACCTTTGTGTATGAGCAGGATTTTTCATCAACTCAACAGAGTTCCCATCTTCTCATTCGTTTCTGATACAAACGTGCGAGTGTGTTCCATGCTGGGAGTAACAGAGGATACCCATTGGAAGCGTCAAAGTCGTCGGCTTTTCCAGACGTATTTGTTTGTGTTTGTTTTTAATTTTTTTTCACTTTGTTGTTCTACCACCACGCCGTCACACAGGGGACACTTTCCATCATCCCTAAGTGGACAGTGACAGAATGGTATAGGCTTACCGTTCCAGAGGGATGTAAATGAGCGCCCCTGATTAGCCCCGAGTACATAAACAGCATAAAGAAAAACATAATGCTCTTCAGCTTTTGTTGCGTCTCACGCGCAGCGTAGAAAGCATCAGCCAACTCCGGTTCGTGTATCCTTTTGTTTGGACTACGAAGGGACGAAGGCTTTGGATGTGGGCTTTTGTTTCATCTTGTGTATGTGTGTAGTTGGCGATTTTCCTGTGTTCGCCAGTAATTTGGAGCACAACATATTATCTCTACCCGATCATGCCGCAGCTGTTGCAGGGCCGTTGAGTTCCATAATTTTAATGAATGTCAAAGTGGAATGCAAAAGACACGACAAACCCGGCGACTTTTCGGACGGAACAATGGCAATCGGAATGGATGTGCCAATTAATTTTAATTAATCCCCAATTTTCTTAACCGATTTCGCGATTGTGCAAACGCGTCCAATTAATTGCGATGCATTGTGCTCAAACGGATTTGTATTGACATCGAATAATGCTGCAATGTGGAGCGTGACTGATAATTTGCTAATCCGTTTCATCACTCCTTAAGGTGAAATATTTAAATTGTTCTAAAATAAAACAGTCAGGAACAAAGAACAAATTTTTGTTTCTTGCGACAGGATAATTATCATCCTCGTGCGTTTACATTATTCTAGAACTTTTATTTTGGGACTGCATAAATGATCCCAAGCGGTGTCTAAAGTGGTCCAGAACACTTGAAGTCCTTTCTGTCCAAGTGCCGTCAAAGTACAAGGAACTCATCCATCCGTGCTAGAGGACCTTTTTACAACTGGAAGCAGTAAAACATTCTAGTGCTATTCCCTTTATTTAAACGATTCTTTCCAGCAGCTTTTTGTGTAAGCTTTCCATCGTTCCGCTTCGCATGGAAAACATTTCCATGCGGTAGCTGTGTGTTTTTGTGTCATCTTCAAAATATGATGCAACTTATGCACATTTTTTTCCCTCTCATTTCCCTCTTATTCTCGTTTGGTTGTATTCTGGTGACCGAAAAAAAAAATCAAACACACACACAAAATTCCATCCCATGTTACCTTACCTTGGTAGCAAATTGGAAATTATTCGTTCCGCTTCCTCGGGCGATGGAGGCGAGTACGATTCGTCCGTCGGTACCGGAAGCGCATGTTGCTGCTGCAGTGGCTGGTGATGTGATGGTTGGTGTAGCTGTAGCACTTGTGGATGCGTTGGTGCAGTGGCCTCGTCTGTCGGTTGAAAATCAGGTACAAATTTGGCCCTGTAATGTGGAAAATCGAAAAAGGAAAAGAATGTGGTGGATGAGGATTGAGTGAAGTTAGCCAGTTGGCTGATTTATCGACCGTCTGGATGGCGAGTTGACGTTGAGGGTGAATTTCCGTACAAAAGGAGTTGGCGATTTGTATTTCACAAATGGGAGCTTTTTGTGCATAGAATGACGGAATTTGTCTTTTCCATCCTGTATATAGCTGCACATACGACGAGGAAATCGATCAAGTGGAGTTATAAATCTGATCGCCAAAGTACCTACAATTGCATCCCTCTGAAGGAATTTTCAAAGTATTGCTTTCTCAAAAAACCTACCGAAAAATCCTTTCGCAAAGCATAAAATATGAAGGCCTGCCTTTCACGATAAACGTAAACTGGTCCGGTGGATATTGAAGTAAAGCTTCACCACTTGCCTGGTGGATAAAATGGAAATGCCATAAACAATCCATTTTCTCTCTATTTCTTCTAGACAGGCTTGCGTATCGCACACCAAAACGCGTGGTGAATTATACCCACGAATCCGTGTGTGCTGCAAAATATTTGAACCCTCCAGGGGACGAGCTGACAGTTTATGTGACAATTTATTAAGCCTCCGGTACGTTTATGGTTCACTTTATTTTTACTCTCGCTGTCGCCCGTTGCTTGCTGATCGTAAAACAAAAAAGTTCACCCACATCTTGGGTGGTACGGGACAGAACGGAGACGAAAAGCAGAAAACCTGTCGCAAATGCAAGTGACAATTCTTATACGTATACCGATCTTGTATCCTGCGAGAAATTGAGCGTGCGAGAGCGCCTACATGTTATTGCATTCTGAGGTGCTTTGGTTTATTTTTTGTTTTTTTTCCGGTAGCAAAAAGACACCAGTGAATTTTTCTTAAAAAAGGGAAGGTCTAGAGAAGAACACAAAACTGATATACAACGGCGGGTTTCTTTAACTGCTGCAACGGTTGGAAATCGACGAAACGCAGACCAGCGCAAAATACGCCCCAAGGATTCGGAAAATATCACCAAATATGTAAAGAAAGTTTGCGAAAGGCGTATAAAACATGGAAAATTGGGTAGAGGAGCTTTTTTTGTCTCACACTGCCTCGTACCTTGAGCCTTCGGCAAGCAGTAGCCACGAGGTTCGGTTAAAACCATCACGTTGCTTGTTGTTTGGGAAGTCTGTTTAGGAAAGGGGTTATGGACACGGTTTACGACTTGTGATGCTTGGCCCGAGTTTTCCGCCGCGTTCTCAAAGGCTTCTTCAGGTTGTCGAAGTCGTTCATTGTTCTCGTGTACCTCCTTGTTTATTTTTGCTTTTGTTCTCTTCCCAACTTTACGATGCAACAAGCACAACAAGCGGGTCTAGAATGCGCGCCATCTTTTAAGCAGTTAAGGGGGTTATATACACATTCCTACAATCTTGCTGGGAGGTTTTGAATGTTTTAAGCGTCATAAAATTAAATAAAACAGTGTCACAGTGTTGAATCGACACCTTCAGATTGAGCGAAACAAATGAAATGTAGAAAATGGTGTTATGGTCGGTTAAGAAAAATGGAAATATCGCTTTAACTCCGGAACATGCTTATTAACTCATGAACATTACGATATTTGTATCCTAATTTTATTATTAAAATGTTATGTTTTAAGCGTTTCAAAATTAGGAATCCCATTTTTTATCTGAAGAGCATTTCTTCTTCTTCTTCTTTGGCGTAACGACCTACTCGGTCATGCCTGCCATTTCTGGCTTACGAGACTTATTGATACCACGTAGTTGGATAGTCAGTCCTCATTACGGGGGAACGGTCCAGGTGGGATTTGAACCCCGGTCCTGCCGTATGAGACCGGCGCCGCTTATCTCCTCGGCCATCGGACCGCCCTTTTTACTCCGCAGAGCATTTATAAACAGGAAATTAAATTGCTCATAAACATTCATTTTCGACACTTCATTAGTGTATTTCAAACTCATCCGCAGCCAGAAATAGGCAACGCCATTTAATTTAAATCACACCTCCATATTGGCGATACATCAACATTTGCTGGATGACAAACATTTCACACCACATAAAATTTGCAACCGCCCGGCCGGGAGAAGAAATGGAAAAACTTTTCACACTTTAGTCTCCGGGCTTGGCCCCCCTCAAAACGGAACCGAATCGCTAACGAACCGTGGACCGGGGAGATACAGCTGGAGTTTAAGCTGTAAGCATCGTGGCACGCAAAATCTCGTACCCGGTGTTACAGCGTTACACCAAAGCGGGGTAGGTTCGTTAAACATTAGTCTCATTAGGGTGTGTCGGTAGCACAAGTGCACTTAAGGTGCGGAACGATAAGCAAACGAGCCGGGGTCACGTGCTCCGGGAAGTTCCTTGTGTGCCACGGCGCGGTTGGCTCGAAAATCTTGCTTTGGTTTTCTGGTCCTCTTCTTCGTCGTTGTAATTTTCCTTTCTCTGCTCGTGGATACATATCCTTGCAGAAAGCCGAAAGCCACCGGCAGGTCTGAGTATATGTGTAGAATAAAATAAAAGAAATGCAAATGCCTTTCCCGGAAGGTAAAATTACTACGCAACTCGGCACTGTGTGCATACATTCCTGTTTCAGAAAAAGCACAGAAAAAAGCTTCCATTTTTCCTTTCTTCTTCTTCCTGTCGGCATATGCGAGCATCCGGAAGTGATGCTATAATTGCACTCCGGAACTCCAGGAAAGTAGGCCTGCCGGACGCAGTGAACCATTGAAATGGGCAGAAATTGTATGGATGTAGCTGTGTGTCTGTGTGCGAGAATGTCCATTCCACACATTATAACACATATGGGTAACGTTCCCTGTGCACAGCCTGCCGGACCTCGTATCAAAGTCCAAAGAAATGACTTCAAAAGTGATATTATGCACGCTGTTTCCTCTGAAAAGGTGCTTTATGATATTACAAATCATGTGCAAATGGTCCTCCGCTGCACCTACCTTCTTCCGTTCATGCTCATGTAACCATCGTCCTCGGATTGGTGGCCCTGCGACGGGCTGTCCGGTTCCACTGCCGGGTGATGATGGTGATGATGATGATGGTTGTGGTGGTTCGTCCGGTCCGGTTCCTCTTCGAACTCCGACAGGACCTTATCGAGCAGTTCGAGCGATTTTTCCACATCATCGGTTGCGCTGGTGGAAAAAAAATAGGGAAAGAGGCGAGAAAACAGAAACCAGGAAGTTTATTAGTCTCATTATCGATATTGCTGGTCGGGGCGCAATCTGCTAATGACTTGGAGTGAATAAATTGTGCTTAAAAATAATAAAAAAGACCTTGGTTGCGATCGCAAACGGAAGCATCTTTGGAACAGGAGTTTATGTACCACAAAAATAAAGCAATTAAAATTAATTATTTAAAATAAAAATAGAAAATAGAAAATGACATTAAATTTTAAATATAAAATCAATTATGTTTAACATTTCTGTAATTCCTGTAAAAAATGATAGCACTGCTAGTAAAGCTAGTTGAATAATGAAGCAGATATCAGATAAGCAAATTGTAATCCTCGTTTAATTTGACACTCGGAAGTGATGCACCACCTCATCGTACTTTGATTGATTGCTCGCTATGCATGGCGTGCTGCGAGATTGACCCGCTGGTAGAAAATAATGTTAATTACTTCCTACGGCAACTGTTCCCCGGCCGTTTCTATCCCTTCCCTTCTACCACCCCATTTAATAGCTTGACAGCTCGAGTTGACCAAGGAAAAAATGAAAAAAGGAAATAGTTCCACGATATTCAGGATATCATGTTTTTATGGGCACTTGATCTAGCGCAAGAGGAGTGTTGCGTTGGAACTCGGAGAGATGGGGAAAAAAGGATGCGAGATTGTGTTTTTTTTTCGCCTTGATCGCATCCACTAATGATGGATCGTTATGCTTTTAACTGGAAAACTCCTGCGGGCGTGCCACTCGTCCAGGATGTTGTAATGTAATACAACTATCCCGCTGTGCAAAGGATGGGTACTGGGAATGCTTGAAAGCATTGCTGTGGAGACGTCCGAAGGCAGGTTTGATTAATGAACGAGACTGCAGACGGAAGCTTCTACAAGGATATTCCGTGCAAGTGAGATAAAGACACTATGCGAAAAATGGTAGGTGATGTGTGTTAGGTAACGATGGAAATCATTGGCTCTTCTTAGTGTACTGTAATGGAAAATGAATCCTTTGTTTTGCAAAATATATGAAGATGTTGTGTAATAAGACAATAAACGGAATTTAATATTCAGTTGGCACAATTCGCGTGCCTATTTCCTGGTAATGAAATATTCAAAAATGCATTGTGTGAATGTTGCACTTCTGTGGTGGGGAAAAATGTTACAAACAAAACGAATTCCTAAAACATGGAATGCATTTTACGCTAATGCGAATTGTTCGGTGGTGCCACCACCTCCGTTTCTTGTGCTTCTTCTTCCTCTTGGGGAAGTTTATGCTGTTATTTGAGAAATGTAAATTTTTAAACACCTCACTAAGCGAAGTTCGGCGCTGGAATGGAATATCCCGGGCTGCTCTAATGAATGGCCCGAAGCGTTAACGTACGGAAGTGCCCCGCACACGGGATTGCATAAATTATGATCGAAAAGTAGGACATCATGTGTGAGTGTGCGAGCGAATAGGCTTTTAAGGAAATGCCAATCATGGGGAAGGAGGAACGAATTTTGCCTTGGGAAGGAAGTTGGTAGCGTTGCAAGAAGCCGTGGATCGAGAATAAAGTCCTCAAGAACGCATATTTTATTCAGCACAAAGCCATTCGATTTTGTAAATAAATTAAGCTATTGTGATAGATGACGTAGTTCCATCTGAATGTATGAAAATATTTTCTCCGAAATAATGTTATTCGCTATAATTTTGTTTCAAAAACAAAACTTTTAAATTGTTTCTTTTATCCTTCAGCAGAAGAAATTTTAAACCTAAAATACATGTCCAAACATTGGGGTCGAATTGTCACCGTCTTCGTACCGACCGGAGGTAAATTAATTCCACGTGATGACATAGACAGTTTCAGGCAAAACTCCGCTGACTGTACGTTCATTGTCGATTTGCTTATCGCCTGATGAAATCTCATTTTCCTCAATCTTTCGGAGCGGCGTTCTGCAAACGCTATTACTGGCCGGAAGAGTGACCATATCCGGGTTCGGGAAATGTCGAAGGTGGCCGAAGACACTCGACACGGCGCAAGAAGGAACTCCCCCACAAGGCCCGAAGGCTGATGGACGGAAGGTTTCTGACAGGCCGTCAGAATTATTATCTGACCCAGAATGAGGCAGGTACTGTTCGGAGTTTTCGGCCAAGTGTTTGGGACAGGCCGAGTGCATCTCAGGCTAAATTGGATGGGAAGTTTTAAAAGGTTGCATCAAGTTATGATGATGGAAGGAGGGGATAAACATTGTTAGAAATAGGTTATGAGCGTTGGTTCACTGTTACGTAACGAGAATTTTCCGATGGAAAAGGGAAAATTGCACGAAAAAGAGAAATAAAATAATGTTCCTGTATCTTCCCGACTTCAGCCAACAGAAGCGTTTAAACGCGAACGATCCACAATAATTTATGTCCTTAGATATCGTCTTAGCGAAGAAAAATGGGCAATAATTGGCCTTTTCCAGCAAATTCACCATCAAACTCAACCGACATTTACAGGTAGGAGTCATTACGATCGAATGATAATAGCCATAACCGTTTAGAGTGGCGAGCAACATCTTCCTGCTGCTGTAGTGTAATGCCCGCGGATAGACACTAAACATATCTCTTTACTGCCCCAAAAGTACCAACGTCCATTTTTTTTTTATTTAAGCCAAAATGTTGGGGTGCGCAAGGATTCGTGGCAGGAACAAAGCTGAAAAAGAAGGCTCTCATTGAGGATTTATTCGGGAGTGTTTCTTTGTGATGCGTGTTTTTATAGAAGTGCTGACGCAGGTTTTATTTCAAGCAAAAGACAATACATTACAGATAAACCTCATACAGACGGGAAAGAATATGCCTCTCACACATTTTTTGCTTCTTGGTTTCATTCTATTAATGCTGAAACCTCAACACTTCCTAGCTCATACACTGTGTAGCAAATCCACTGCGCCTGCAATTTACTTTAGACTGTCCCCTTTATTTTGGCACTCCATTAGCTTTCAGTGTAAATGGTACTTCTCGCAAACAAAACCCACTTATGCCAGGATTAGGCACCCGACAAACCGTTAGGCGTTGGTGTCCATTATAGTCACCCATCACAACCCCCGAAACAGATCGATTTTGCGAAGGATATTTTTGGAATTTGCACAATTAGGTTTAACGCTGTTTGAACCAACCGGGCGTGGGACGAAACGATGTCGGAAGGATACGCCATGTCGACACATATTGAGTGAGCGTGCGTGTGTGTTTGTGTGGGTTGCAAACTTGTAACCATGCGTGTAAAAGTGCCATTTAATGTCGTGTTAAATGTGGTTTGCATGCAAAATGACCGTTTCTGCTTAGAGAGGTGCCCTTCGGAAGTAAGGGTGAGTGAGTGAGTGGGAAAGTTACACAGTGTCTGAATTCCAGGATCAATGTTGCAATGTTTCTTTATTTTATGTACGCTTGAGGAATGTGGAAGTAGCTGCCATTTAGCAGCTCTCAAACGTTTCTCCCATCCTTCCGTGTTCGCATTTGAAGCGTATGGCTGTTTAGGTTGTGGACAATAGCGGAAATACTTCCGGAGAAGCGTAATTCCTCAACGATCCGCATAATCTTGGAGGATATCAGTTGCAGTATAACTGCAGTTGAGAAATTGTTATGGTTAGAATATTGTTTCAAGAAGAATTTGTTAAGAGTTGGTCCTATACTTATATCCCTCTAAAATTGGAGAAAACTTCGAGTTATCCAAAGTTGTCCCAAGCACAAAAAGGATTTTTAATCTATTTGTTGGAACGGACAACGGAGAGTCGCTAAGAACTGCTGTGCTTTTGAAACATTTTAGTTAGAGTTATAGGGTTAATTTTCTGTTTTTAGAAACGTTAAACAATTGTGCTAATTAATTTTCAACTAAGCCTGATTATTCTTCCTTTATCTTACATTTTACAGAACCGATTGTGTTCATTTTTAGTATAGACATTAGACATTTTCTAACTTCATCAACACTCTTTACACTGTTTTGTTTGTATGTGTTCATCAAATGAAACTTCCCGCAGTAGCGTACGTGTGAGATTTCGTGATTTATCATGATTGAATTAATCCACTAGTCTGTCGTTTCATTCGTTTGGCCACCATCAGCGTCAACGACACTCGATACTGAGTTCGTTAGCGTGCACAGTACACAGTATAGTGACATCCATCGCAGGAAAGACTCGGAATCCCGATGCCTTTACTCGTGCAAAACATATTTGTTCAATGCGTTAATTGGTCCAATTTAGAAAACGATGTCGGGGCACGAGCAAAATAACATTCGGGAATGAAGCAATCGAGCGGAGGAACAGTTTTAAGGTGGAAAAGGTGAAAAGCTTGCAGGCAAACTGTACGCTCTTTAGTTCAATGAATCGATAACATTCGCTTTGAAGGACTTCAAATGATTTCGTCCACCGTAACCTTCTGGGAATCGAAGCACGGCAGGGCGATTCTTGGCAGTAAGGCGCTTAAAGTTTGCTCTTTTGTACCCTGGCAGCTTGGCAATTTTGCAGGTGAGTTAGAAATTGATGTTTGTCACTTTATTTTATTACCTCACCAAAAAAAAAAGAGGATGAATGAGACGATTACAAGAAAAACGTACTAGCGGGTGGATTCTCCATCAAAAGAGAAATCACGAAAGCAAGGGACATTGAGCAAGGAAATCACCGGCTGTAAATGTGTCCTTTTTCTCAGGGACGAACTCTCAATGAACGAGAAAAAAACGAATCTGTTTCGTTTTTATTAAGCGTCAAACTAAAGCGTAACGCCGAAAACAGCACCTCCCTGGACAGCAATAGCTACTTTAAGTTGTCCCTTAAGCCCCCCTCCGGAATGAATAAGCGAGTAAGGAAACGGGAAGCAAAAATAGCATCACTCCCGGTGTCGATTCGTCGGAGACGAACAGACTAACTTTGCGGCAAAGGTTTTCTCCCTAGTCTTCATCGCAAACCTTTCTTGCGGTGCTTTTCTTCATGCGCCCGGAGCAGCGATGGTTGTCGAAATTCAATTTAAATTTTGTTTGCTCAGACGTATAGACGGTTGGCTACATGTGTACACCGGTTTCACCGTTCAATGGCACCGAAAAGTTCGGCAGCAGTTGGTGGGAAAAGTTGAAGCTTTTCAACACCCGCGACGGTACAATGTTTTTATAGCGGTACGCAAAAAGTAAGTCGTTTGCGGTAGGTTCATAGCTGGAGGGATCCCGCCATGCTGGAAGCGATCACAAATTAAAACCGTGTATCAAATGCCGGTACTTTTAACGTCCACGTAGGGACCCCACCGGGCGGGCGGTACGTCAAATATTTTGCTGTCTCGCTTTGGAACCCTTTTCCTGCTGATTCGTCGTTAGGAGTGCGAGGAAAGTCGGCAAAGTTAAGATACTTTCCATCAAATTTCGCAAACTATCGGAGCACCATTTGGCCCACGTTGTGCCGGAACTGGTTGATAGGCAAAATCGTACCATGAATCTTGTTTTGTTGCACATTTGACTGTGAGCTGTGATGTTTTGAAACGATCGCTACTTTTTATAAACCGTCCACAAACACTCCACACCGGAAGGCCCGGTCGGGAAAGTTAGCGTTACCGGTTGTTTGACGGCAATGTGTTGGAGGAAAAGTTGTTGTTTGCGTCGAAAGGTTGCAGTAGTCAACCGAACCATGCACAGACAGTCTGAGCCAACGGTTCGTTACTCGGCGACGTGAATGATGAACTTCGGGACGATGGACAGAGCTGTGGGAAAGGATCAGAATCAAAACTTCAAAATTGCCAACCAATGCCAATGTTGGACAGGGACTCTGTCTGGAATAGCAAACCAGATTGCTGATTGTGCTGAAGGTGCACGGATGGCGGACGGATTTGGAATCGACGTAATTGGCATAATACCAAAGAGCTTCACCGAACACATGTCAAGTGCAACAGTAGCGTACCTTTGCCTTTTCTATCATTGAAATCGATCATTACGGAAAACAAACACAACATTCGGCATAACAACTATCGTCCTGTGCCGGTTGGGGAGTGGAGAATGTAGGGCGGAAAAAGAGCATGATTGGTATACATTTCCAATGGGGCGGTTTGAAGGGGTTCTAAAGCATCGTTAAATATATTGTTTTGTACGTTTTAACCATTATCTGGAAAACCCACAGCGTTATGGTTACACATGTTGTTCTTTTGTGTTTTAAACTTGTCATATATTATTGACGAGATTTTTTTCTCATGTCTCTCTGCGTACGGAATAACGGTCTTGATGGGATTTTGGACCGATCCTGTCGTGTGAGCTGCTATCATTTTAACCACTGATCCACTTCTCTGGAATTCTACAATATTTAGTGTAGAAATGATAAGAAAACTTTTGAAAGCATTTTATTGGCATCTCCATTCTTTTGGTATCAAAGTTCACTGCAATAAAATTAAAAAGTGTACAAATCTGAATCTTAATTGTAACTACTGGTGTCTTGACATTCTTCAGATATGAAAAAATCTGTTAACGCATGTGATGTCGATTAATTTATTCCATAAGCGAATAATCCTAGAAAGCTTTCTATACCTTTTCCTCCACACAATGACGCTACCATCTTAAAATAACACCGTACAATGTAAGGACACGACGCTAATGTCAATCTATTGTAGGCATAAGCTCACTCTGCTTAATCTGTTTATTTTTCCTAGAAGCCACACAGGGTAACAGCGAGCCTCGCATAGCGTAAAATGGCTTTCTATTGGTGTGTACGAATACAATAACCCATAGGAGAAAGGAAACAGTAGGTATTTTTAGCTTGTTCTGCTACAGGGTTTGCGCCGAAGGTGTTGAAGTGTCTTCTTCACACATCCTTTATATTGGAGTGACCTTCGATTGTCACCATGGGAAATGGGGACGGCGCTCAATGCGCTTTCATATATTTTCTCTTAAAGCTTCAATCGGGTCGATAAATCGGAAAAAGACACGTTCAGTTGAGCAAAACTGAGGTACAAATCTACAGCGTGAAATTGATTGATAAAGAGACAGGTTTAGAAAAGAAGGGGTTTTCCTAATTTCCAGCTATTTTCTTCCTTTTTCCTCCAATCAATCTCGTTAAATCGAAGTAGTGGTGGACATTCAATTTAGATTTAAACCACTCTGTCTACACTGGTCATGATAAAGTCCCACCATCTGTGGCTCCATTTGGTTCACCGGCCAAAAGCTTGGTAGAGTTGCAGAAGTGTCTGAAAGACGAAAGAGACCCCCTCCGAAAAATCAATATCCAATAACACCGAACAGATAAGAAGTGAAACCCGCCTTCCGTTTTCTATAGCAGTTTAGGAGAATGTCCTTCCAATCGAAATGTTGTTACTGAAGCTATGCGTCTTAATGTGTATCACAACAAGCGAGCAACAATGGACATTGCTGGACGGTGGTAAATCGAATTAAAATTCCATTCTCGGAAACAAACAAAATCGCCACCGTCGGTCAACGGAGCGCCGTCGTAAATCGAGATCGCGAAAAAAGGAAATCCGAAAAGAAAATACAGGAAAATAGAAGTCTACTGCCACACAACAAAAGGTATAATCAAGAGGTGGGCCAAAGCATAACGCATGTGGTCACAGATTTTCCAACATTTCGTTTCCTTTTTCCTAGCGCGTGACCGCACAACACCAGGACCCCCCAAAAACCTGTTTGCGGTTGGTGGCTGGTGGGCAGAGGAGGAGACATTTTACGATGCTATAAATTTATTGGCGGAATTACATACGGCAGTACTTTCGCTTTTAACGACTTCCGGATTTTCGGGTCGGCCGGTACCGTAAGCAGATCGTCCCAAAAAAAAAAGCCCCCCCGGAAGAGACTTGAGATCCGACAACCATACCACCGACCACCTACCGACGTGAGGACAATCGATTTTTTGGCAATGACCCGAAGAATGAAATAAAAGCAGTGAGAAGCGCGTCTACGGGATCTCCCGGGCGGTTGTTGGAGGGCTGGTTCCAACAAAAAGATTACAGTAAATTGTTGCCAACAGGGTGTGAGCCTGGTGCCGAGATTACAAGAGATCCAACAGAACCGAAGGCGATGCTTACCCGCGAAGGGTATAAACACGCTGATGAATGTGAGTGAACCTTTCCTCACTAGCGTGAGCAAAAATTCGGAACACGTACGAGCGTTTTCTTCGCGCAATGCTGCTGTCGAGATAAAATAGCGGCTTATTTTCAACAACGAATAACAAAAAAACAGGAATTCTGTTTAGTTCTCCAGCAAAATGGTTGGAATATGAAAAGAAAAACATTGTGGTGAATTTTTATCGATGGTACGGTCGGTTTCCGTAAAACGAATGTCGTGTTTATTTTCCGCTCAGCCTTTGGTGGTTGTATTCAAATCGATGTAATTCGGCTGGGAAATGGAATTCTGATTCTTTGATTATCGTGTCGCCAAATCAAAGTGAATCTCCGGTTAGGTAAATGGAAATAAATCACAATATCGTCTAAATCGAGAAAAGCTATTTGGAAATTGCAATCTTATGCATCTATCAACCCTTTTCTATAAATTGACCCATAAGTGTACGATTGTAGCTCCAGAAATTGCTTGTCTGGCTGGTAAGTATGGACCTTAAGTCGCTTTTATGATACTCACTCTCCATAGCTGACTACTAGACGCTGGTGGGAAACCCATTACGAGGAGGAAAGGAATATGCCTTCCACAGCTTTGATATCCAGTCAGTGATTTAGCTTAAGGGATGGATTGAAGAACATTTATTAGCGGTCGGACCGACGCCTTATGCGGTCAAGCTGTGCTCTGCTGTGCATTGATCTCATCTTTTTCCAAATCTTCCCACAAGAAAGACTAAATCCGGGCTCTTAAGCCGATCCTTCTCCAAGGGTTGAAGATAGTTTGGTAGAAACTTTTCTAATTAATACACTGGCCAGTGTCTTGTCTTCTTGGCGCAAAAGGTGTTGGTTGGCGTTTTACCTGCACAGTCCTGAAAATCATCCCATGAAGTCATCAATAACGTGTCCGGGAAAGAGCTCCGGGCCCACAAAACTAAGGAACCGAACACACAGTCCGAGTGTTGAAAAGTTTTGTCTATAATAATTAATTTTCATTTTGTTCCTGGCATGTTCTGGAGCATTCGGAGCACTGTGCAGTGTGTATTATCTCTGCTGCTGCAAGACAAAAGCTTGGTGTGAAAAAGGGATTTATAATTCGATTCCAAGAGCTCCATTCTCCACCTAGAAAGTGAGGTGCTGATGATAATTTGCATTTTATATGCAAAAAATAACCGGAAACCCTCCCCCACTGTTAACATTCGTTGAAAAAAGGGGTGGAAAGTTCTGCTGGTGAAAAAGATGAATCTATACCTATAGAATCATTTAGTGGCTTTAAAAGATCTTCTCGGCTGTGTTATCCTTCTGCTGATACGGCTATCGTACACGAGCAAAATGGTGCGAAACTTGAAGATTCTTCTGTTCCGGGTTTTCGGTCGGAATGGGGAAGACACACACCACCGGGGATGAAGTCGTGCGGTTTACGGGCATAAGCAGCCGTCTGACATGTTTAATGAATGTTTCTGCTGCTACCCAGATTATGGTCGGTTTCGGAGTGCTGCAAAACCGTCCGTCCGACGCGCAGGAACTGGTGGGTAGGCTCTAAACCTTCACATGCTTTGTAAGAGGATGTTACCAAAAAACTAAAACTAGAAGAACATCATCGTCGGGTTGCTTCGGTCCCACGGATGGGGCAAAAGGAATTATGGCTTGCGGTTTTTCCTGGCGCCTGGACGAAACAGAGGCAACGAGGAAAAACATTTGCAGGCGAACAAGTAAATTATCCTACAGGATGACAAAGTATCGGAGTGCGGGCAAACACGCGCCGAAGATACGCCGAAGCCGTTCTATGGGGATTACTGCAAATGGCGAATATTTAAGCTGCCGCCTAGCCGTGAGCGCTTTGCAAATGCTGCAGTAAATTCATCCACCATCAAGGCCAACATTTTATTCACTTTAATGCGGCCTCCCGGACGGGGGAGTGAATCTGGACAATTTTATCTCCATTACAGCAACGTACAGCATTCCAAATGTTCATACACGCACCAGACTGCCCTAAACCATTACCGGTGGCGCTAGGCACTCCGGCACGGCCATTAACATTGACATTCGTACACGCAGGCATATAAATAAAAATTCTTCACCCACCCCATTTTGCCAGAACAAATTGAACGTTAACTGGCGTTTTATTTCGAAATGCAAAGTAAAAGTAGCCACCGGGAAGCATCCTTTGTGTGGGATTTTTTTGTGTGTTTGGAGTTGCTGGGACTCCTCTCGACATCATGCATCATTCTGCATGCCGGAAATCGAGTTGGATAATTTACGATCCGGGATCGCTCGAGGAGGGCAACATAAAATGTTAATGGAAAAATGGAGACTTTTCCAACCGCGGCACCAAGGACACCAAGAAGGCATTTTAACAACAGTATCGATGCTCACTTCCCTCGTCCTGCTCCCTTTTTCATCCCAAACCCATTGTTATGCTTCGGGAACTCCATGTTCGGCGGGAGTTCCAACCCCTTTTTTATACGATACGTGAACCGTTGTACCGTTTGGTGGTTTAATTAAAACATAAATATTCATTCACCAGAATTCACCCTTCTCATGGGGGGGATGATGCGTATTTTTTGCATGTACTTGAACCTATTTTCGAGGATGTTCTGTGCCGCACGAACGCTAAAGGGTGGCACAATCGGTACGGTTTTAAAACGCACAAACACAAACAGATCAAGTGAACGGGGAAGAGGTTAATTTTCAGATCGGTTCGGTTGTTTTAGTAAAACATTGCCACCCATTTACTGTTGGGCAGTTCCCAGGCGCACGCGGGCAAAAAGGGTTCGAACTTGGTAGGTAATCTGTTTTTGAAAGCAGAACAAGTAAAATGTGTAAACGCTTCGTGTTTATTGAGTGCGCGCTGCAATAAATGGTGCAACGGTGTACGTGTGGTGAGATTTTATGCATCAATTAATTAGCAATAGTTTATCGAGTTGCAATCGAAAGATTATAAAAACCGTGCGCGTGGTGAATGGTGAAGAAGTTGTGCGAAGTAATTGAATAGTAATTAGTGTAGTATCGAATAATTTCAAACAGGTGGAAAGATAAATCAATAGAGCGTCTTGCCAATTTGTAATGCTGGTTGTGGTAAACATTTTAATGTGCTGACTTAATGAACCCTTTTAATTAACAGTAACAAAATGGTTGTTTTACAATTTTAATCTAACATGACATGGTTTAAAAAATAGATTTATAAACCCACCCACGATTCCAATGCGTTTCAAAATAGAAACAGACAGGTCAAGAATTTTGATTGGCCTCCAATCGGTTCCATGAGCAAGTTCTGTTTGAAGAGTTGTTCATTTCGTATCGCACCTTTCAAAAGTAAGAGGATTTATGGAGCCGTACCACCACCACTACCTACCGGCCAACGATTAGCAGACAATTTTCCACCGGTCACGGTTGGAAAACCATTATTTACGGGTAAAACCCCATCGCCGATCGGAGATTGTGCCCCGTACATTGCCGGAAGCCTCGAACGGCTTGACTCCATTATTTACGCCAATTAGCGTGCAGCGTGTTTCGGGCAGCGCGGAAATTCGCGACCAGTTTCGGGCTCGCAAGGAATGGGGCGAGGTGAGATTAAATTAATGGGTTTTTGAAATGGTTCAGCAATGGATGGGATTGCGAATTCCATCCCGTCTCTTACTGCTAAAGGATAGACTGCGCGGGAAGATACGATCAACAGTCGTGCAGGTGTGGAGGTGCGTAGTATTATGGGTATCCACTTTTTATTACGAAGAAAGTCAACCCTATCATCAGGAAAGATGAGTTTGATTCGTTTGAAGTTTGGTGATGGGACGGGGCAGAGAGTGGCTGTGTCACGTGCCATTGCACTGCCTGAGTGCAGTTGAATGCATTTGATGATGCGCTGGATGAGCAATTGATTGATGCGGACATTGTAAGCAAAACTGTGGGAGGGCGACCCATCTTCGCAAGGTCAGGGTCGCACGTTCGTCTGGTATGATTGATTTAAAATAGAGCACATTCGGTTTGGTTTGTGCTGCGGTGGACACAATGTCGGTTAGTTTATTTTTGCGTGAGTGAACAACACTCACAATTATAGGAGAAGGTCCTTGGCTTGATAGAATTGTAACAGAGAGTTAAGTGCTAATAGGAGTTCACAATAATAAATGTACTCTACGGCAAATATTTTTTGTACAATTTTCCATAAAGTTGTACAAATATATTTGAAGTTTGAGTTGTATTATTTATTCAACATCTGTCTGGCTATCAGACTTTTCGGACACCTGATCTGCATCTGGTGTCCTCTAAACTGCTTAGTATCTCCTGTGTACATCGTCAGGAACTCCTCTGGACCACCTCTCTGGACGAACTGGATTGGCCTGTGTCATTCTGATAGCATTGTCAGATCACAGGTATTATTCCTTTGCATAAAGCTAAGTATAAGAGTTTGTCCAATATCTTTTAGTTGCTCTAATTTTTGTAACTTTTATTATATGTTTTTAATTATCTGTGGTCAACTTTAAACTACCCGTCAGAGCACTTTTGTCCCAGGAAGGTGGCTAAGAGAGGTTTGGATATTTTTAATTATATGTTTTTCAAACTATATTTTAAATCCCTAATTTTTTCTACCGATCAAACCAAAACATAATCCCATCGTGCTTTGGCACAAAAAAGTTGTGGGATTTCTTCGATCCTTCTCCGTGAAACGGCAGACACAAGGGCAATTTTGCAATTTGATAGGCACTTGAAGCCGTGCATCGAAGCACATCATCTGTGTGTCAAAGAGCAGTTGCTTGTCGCCCGAAGAAACCAACCACCGAGTTGTGGTGCAGTTATTGTATTGCAATCACACGTCTCACAAATTGGTGTTATATTACCGGCCCAGTTAGAAAATGGGAAGCACAGGGAAGGGATTTAAATGAATCCTTTCTCTGCTTTAAACGTACCCGCCTCTGTGCGGACGGGAACTGAAACGCAATATCACTTACGGCCGGCGTGCCGCTTAAGTGACAATGCTAACGATGCAAATACACCACACCTTTAATCGAGTGTACAACATCGAACTATTGTGCGCTTCCGAGTGCCGAGTACGGTCGATGATATCATCGGGTTGAAATGTAAAGCCACTGCACCTGACCGGCAATTTTACCCTTCCTATTTGCATGGCCGTCCTATCGCTATCGATGCAAACGAGCATTGACATAAGCCTGTCAGTGAAGCTCTGATTTATTTCCAATCGAACGGATTGCTTCCAGCGGGTAAATCGGTATTGTACGCTGCGCTGGTGCACTCACTCCACCACAGTACTTCAGGAGACCCCCATCCCTCCTCGGCTCCATTCAAAGTTGATGAATATTAAAAATTTAAATTTCCATTACTAGTCCAGTAGCACCTTCGGAAATCGGAAACTAGTGTCCATGGGTGGGAGTAGTTTGAACCAAACCCCCTTTTGTGCCTCACGAGTTGACTGAGAAACTGATTAAGTCAAGTGCCGCTAGACATTGCTGTCAAGAATGCATTCCTTTATCGAACGTAGCAGCAACCGGTTCGATGACAAGAGTTTGACAGGATGCAGAAGCATTAATTAAGGGCTTCATTTGAATTTCTTCCACAATGGAAGCTGCCTGACGCACGGGTGAAGATGCAAATGTTTACCCTTGAAGGAAATAATGAAGAAGGTGAGCAATTACGAAGGTTGATAGTGTTACGGAAAAGTAAACATCCGGACGGACGTATTGCAATTGGGATAAAAAATGACTTTTCACTTTAATAGCATTTGATACCGGAAAACTTGTGGAAATTAGTAATAATTTAAGGGAAACAAAGTTTAGTGTAATTAATTGCGATTCTTTTCCACATAAAGTATACTTGTGAATACCACCACCAGAATTTATACTCAAGACTTAAGGAAACAAAGCTAATAAACGATGTTTTACCGCTTTCGATTTTCCAACTTTTTGAGGTATTTTATGAAACGTATGAATAACTTTAGATACCTTAGCCATGATAAACCCAATTTCAAAGCTCTGAATTGTGGTAACTCACCTGAAAAGAAAAGAAAGATATTTTATTAATATTTTATAATGAAATTTTATGAAATTGGAGGAAATTAACTTAATTAGGCTCATAAAAAATAAACTTATTGAAATACTCCATAAAATGCTTAAAAAAACAAAAGCACTGTTCAAAGTGACATTGAGAATTGAAGAATGAACTAAACGTTCATTATGTGGTGAAGTAGCTCAATTCCTTATCTGTATTATGTTAGCTACTTATGCATTTAAGTTATTCACTGCAGTTCTAATACGTTGTAGCAATGCTCTGAACTAGGCTTGGTAATTGAAGTATTTATTCCAGCAAGGCAACAGCTTTGCAGCCTAACTTAAAACAAAGTAAATAATAAACATGATAATTTTGTTATCGAAGAGCTCGTGATCACCAAATTCAAGAAGATGAACCGCACTTTTTTCATATAACTATTATTACTATTCATTTATGATAATAAAATAAAACAAAATTGCTGTTGAACCTTGTACATTACAGAAGATAAAAAGAGCATCGAACGGCAACACATATTCATAAGTTCTCGATGCGAAACACATAAATTGTCAGAGTTGTGCTATAAAACATAAGTGACTGCTCGTAAAGAAAATGAAACTCCAATACTGCCCTCTTCCGGCAATGAGGGACCGTTTGCAGATAACACGGCGAGAAAAAAAGAGGACCTTTATGGCATGTCATCCAATTGATCTCGTACTGTAGGTCTTTTTCAGTATCATATTTATTTCCTCTCAGAATGCCACTAATGTCATTTGACGTAAGCGCCAGCGTTCGCGTGCCAACTGTGCAATGCTACCGGATTGTAATATCTCCGTGACGTTATTGCGTTTTTCTTTCATGGTTTAATCTTAACCGGAAGTTTTTGTGCCGGCCGGTGTCCCGCTATCATCGATTTATGTACAACGATAAACGGTTTAACGATTACGTCCACTACATTGCCGCTGAAGTGGATATGATCGCCTCGCCCAACCACAAAATTTGGTGAAGCACATAAGATACAAAGTGTGGGGTGTGTGGTAAAAATTAATTGTCTTCATTTTTACGATGAATATTCACGTAGGGGTTGCGCGCTTCAGCTATCACATTTCATTCGCGGAAACGTGGATAAGCGATATCTTGGGCTCTAGAAGAAACAAACTCTCGAAACAATAAGTAAGTTATTCCATCTTCTTAATTTTCGATCAACTCGTAAGGGAAGATATTGAAGGCAAAATGAAGACGTTCGCTTTTATGCAACCACTCGCTAGAAGAACTCTTCGTCAACGGTGTGATGCAACGATTCCTTCCACTGAATGATCTGAAATAGAAGCTGAAGTTCTTATCCACCCGGAAATAAAACAACAGACACGTCAACGGGCGTACAAGCAATTCAGCATCATCATAGTGCCTGTTCAAGCGTTGATAACAACCAGAAACGCTTCCGTGCAAGCAGAGAAGAATATATTTCAATTATGTTTTCTGCCGAAAAGTTTGCACGCACAAGCACCATGGCACATTTCCCCGATACCGATAGCTGTCACCTGCCTGCCAGAAACTTGTGCCTCGACATCACCACTCCCAACGGCCCATTGCCGCCAGCGGATAGTGTGAGCGAATGATTTCTGATTATTTCTTTGTCTGAAATTCTCGCATTAAGAAAGTCCACTCGGACGCGAAAGTTCCCGCCCGAAAAAGGCCCTTTTGTTCAAGGGCACTTGCAGCGAATTGGAATTATGATAAATGTACGTCGCTTCGGGTGTAGGCGATGAGGTGGAAAAACAGAGATCGCCAACCGGCCGGCAGTCAATCTCGTATCGAAACGCTGGGCAAATCGTTGGTGGATGAGCGGTAAAACTGCCCGCGGCTTGCGCCACTTGGGTTGGGAGGATTACGAGGACATCTCCCAAGATGGTTCCGGCACAAACAAAGAAAAATCTTGAGGGAGGAAAGAAAAATTATCACCGACGTCTGATTGACTTTGAGAGCTTTCGAGTGTGAAATGTTTGTGCCTTTGGTTGAAATGGTGCTTCTATTCGTTAGATAGTAGCAAAGCACGTACAAAGTACGGTGGCGATGCAAATAATTGGCACAAAACAATGAACTATTTAAGACGAAGGAATGGACCCTCTCACTCAGATGTCAAGCAAATGACGTTATTAATAAATGTCACGAAAACCGATAGAACAGCTCAATCATCTGGAGAAGAGAAAATCCAATAAAGCTTTTTTCCAATATTTTTTCTACTATACTGTTATTACTTAAAATTCCTTAAAAATAATGTTAATAAGTAAAACGTTGAACAAAAGGGGCTTTATAAAAAGTGCCCCAGTCACGTGTCGCACGAAACGATATAATTAAGCACTGCATGATGCATACAGGCAATATGCGGCCCCGGCAGTGTGTAATGGCGATGAAAACTTCATCTTACCATCATCTTTTGGTGAAGAATTTCAACAAGCCACGCTGGAGAAGGAAGTGCCAACGCGGACGAGCATAAATTAATACTTGAGCCGTCACATCCGGTACCGGCAGCGTGGAAGGGTGACACTTTTCCTAGCGGGAAACTTTCCATCCACTTTACCTTACGAGTTGGGGAACATCCATTTATTACGTACACTAGTATTACTCAGGTTCTAGCGGACTTACAAAATAATTTACTTTACTGATCTATGCATATCTTCTTTGATTCGAATTGACATTTCTATTCAGCTTCTGCTTCTCACTTCAAAATAGAAAAAAAACCTTCTGATTTCCTTTCTCCGATGTTGAGCCGGCAGTACTTCAAAAATACAGTTTGGACAATAAATGTTAGATTACATCCCAGAATTGTGAAATTTTGTTAAAAAGTAGTTCATTTTCTAAAAACATTTGGTAAAAATAGCTAATTATTTTTTACGTAACACAAAGTTGAATTCCTCTCCTCCTTAAGTCAAACATGAACTATGAAACGCTAAAATGAACTTCCTATCAGCTTGACGTAATAAATGGATGTTCCCTCGTACCTTACGGTGCCCCCGTCTGTTCGGGAATATATTTTCCTCTGATGGAACCTTCCACTTGGTACCACCTGCCAGTGTGTTGTGGTTTGGTTACGGGAGGAAAAGAAGGAGGAAACTTTACAAAACTTTCTTACTTTTCATTTATGATCCTGCTTAGGGATGCGGGTGACCGAAGGCGAACATAGGCAAATATGAAATGGCTAGGCAAGACTGTTCATTCTTGAGACTTTTCTTTAGCCGTAGTTATATACAGCACCTTAAGCACCCGAGGGATGATGAAAGTGGGTGTGCGTGTGATTTTTACCTACGTCCGTTGCGTACAAGGAGTGTAAAAATTTAATTTTGTCATGTTTTATGTAAATTCAACACTGACACCATTTTTACTACATCATTGGGATAGGGTAAGATAAATTGGAACCAAACTTTTCCCTGTCAGAAGAGATGTTGGTCTTGCTGGTCTTTAAAAATGGAAGGAAGATATTCATCTAAATAGGTAAGAAAATTAGAAAATAATTGATAGTAAATATTAAATTATCAATTGAATAACATTAGAGCCTATCACGATAAACATCATTAAAAAAAGGAAAAACTTTTAATAGTTATAGTAATCATCGAAAGTGTTGAAGGGCCAGAATGAAAGAAGTATAACTAACTGAAGGCAATCTACTGAAGGATTAATTTCAAGTTCGTTTATTTTTTAAGGTGTTGCTAATGACACCGTTCTCCTAATGAACGATTCACCCGTTTGACGCTAACTGTGAGCCGTAGCCTTGCCGAGTAAGCGTTCGTATCCTTGCCAACGATTTGCTGAGCCGATTATACAGCCACCGCTACGAGCGGACAGGATAATGCTCCGAGAAAGGAAGCATCTGTGCGTGCGAGTGTGTAAAGGGGGCGTATTTTTGTATTACAAGCTTTTCATAAAGCTCGTTCACGATCCACGGAGCGGGTTTCTTACGCGGACGGGACGGTAGACACTTCTACGGGGAATAATTAAATATCAGAACTTTATGAATTCACACAAGTGTTTCTTGACGATGCCGGAAGACAAGTATGTTCCAGGGCGCGTGCAGATAGCGTTAATTGTAGGTTAAGTGAGCAACTGTAACGGTACGGTTGAGAAAGTTCTGTACAGCTCCGACAGTTCCGAGGTGTTCGCCGTGTGTAATACAAACGTAATTAAAATAATACGATCGTGTACATGAGTCTAAAACGATAACGATGGCAGCGAGGTGTGCACACATTCCCTCAAGACATCGTATTCCCTTTTTCCGAATAAATCTCGTACAGCTGGTGTGGAAGATGTGCTATGCTGAAGTTAATTAGGACAGGATTTGTCTACGCACTGGAATGATAAGATAATGGTAAACAAATTCCAAATCTTTCTCCGATCGGTGGAAGGGAGCAGGGAAGGTGGTTGGAAAGTTTTGTAAACGCTCCTTTGAGAACGATTTTTCATTCAACATCTTATGTCTTAAGGAGCAGCATGGGAAGGATTTGAACGAATTTGGATTTGTAGGCTTCAAGCTTTTCCAAGAAAACGTTGTCTGTTGAAGTGAATCTCGAGTGTAGATAGAGTGTAAAACCTGAAGTTAACGAGCTGAGCATCATTTAACCAACAAACCCCCGGAGAGTAACCACCCTTGGGGGATGGATAAACGTGGAAACGATTATTTGATTTGTTGCACAATACTGCACCATTTTCATTTCTCCCCAAAAAACACCAGTTGGAACACCCGTACCAAGGCTCGCCCGTTTTTACGGTGACTGATTTCAGTAACAACGCTGTTTGTTGATGTGTTCGACATTCTGGTGACCTTTTGTTGCTCCAATTGCTCTCGAGTGTTATATTTCCGCATGCAGAACGCTCCAGACCGTGTAGCCACACGGGATGAAAGTCTTTAGCAAAGCTGAAGCGTTCCCATCCGTGCTGGTGACGTCGTATGCACAAAGATGACTGGAGACTTTGTACCCACCCCGAGGGGATTCGTATTCCCTTACGACTTTGGTCAGGGCTGAGGTGGTGTCGAATCGTTTACAAAGTCACCCAATCGCAAAGCTTGTTTGTTTATTGGGTTTCTATTTTCATTGAACTTCGGGATGACGGGGCGACAGTACAGAAAGGTTCCGAGGATTTGCCGGTGGATAGTTTCCTATTGCTAACTGGAGCCAGCTTACCGAAGAAGACATACAGAACAGAATGGGGTTTCTGTTTACTTTCTTTTTTTTTCTTTTTGCAACACGCACTACCATCTCGAAGTCAATGGAGCTCAAAGACGAATTTGTTTCTGTCCTCTTTGTGTCATTTTTGCTCGCCATTCCACTCAACGACTCATCGCTTCCGGGTGTCAATATCGTAAGGGAATTCTGGGATTGTTATTTATTTGACATTTGTAAGACATGGTAAAATGCATCTCGGAACTCAACCTGCTCATTGGTGATGTTAGGTTTGGGTGCTTGTGAAGAATGGAGTTTTGATGTTTTTTTTTTTTGGTATTGCGTAATCGGATCTATCTACGTTGACATGTTTTGGGGGAGCTATCAACCGAATGAGGTGTTAGTTTATTGCTGTTTGGTGTGCGGAGCGATTGGCAGAAGATTACATTGTGCCCTGGGACGTTTGATCAAGTGTGTTGATTGTTTCATCAATTATATTGAGTTAGCATGGTTGCTTCTAGGAATACTATTGACAGTACTCTAGGAAAAGTGGCTAAATATACGGGATGAATGTTCAGGAGCATTGAACTACTCATCCTTCGCAAATAAACATATTAATTATGTTGGGTAGGGAATGATAGCTCAAGTAAGTCTACAACATTTACATCTACAGCCTCTATTGAATATTTTGCTTCTGTTTTCTTTTATCTTGTTAACAGTTATATATTTTTCCACATATTTCTTTGTATTGTCCATTTTTTATTCACTATTATGCATTAAACTTATTTACTTCTTTTCTTTATTTTTTTAGATGTGTCGATATTATCATCATCATTATAACTTCTTTCAATTTTTATTCTGCAAAGATCAATGCATTAAACACAATCTATAAGAATTAAAAAAATAACCTTAATCACATTCCATCAATTAGTGTAAAATCCTATTTCCCTTTAACCCAGTTGGGACGTACCCGACGCATTAAACGTGGTGATAACAAGTGTAAAAAAACATTGTCACTTATCTGACGGCCGAGCTATACCAATTTCATTGAAAAATCACTCGAATGGAAATGATAGCATAGCGGCGGGCCAAAAGGGATTTATCTGCTGGAAATATCTGTCATCCGCATCGCGATGCAATAAATCAAACACGCAATACGAATCAGTAAACTTTTCCCAGTGCGTCGTACAGCGTAACGAGGTGTGTAGCCAGAGTTGCGTGAAACAAACAGTTTATTGGGTAGCAAAAAAAAGGATTACTATCATAAAGGAATAAATAAATAGCTTCTTTAAATTATGGAATTTATTAATTTTAGTGACATATCTAAAATCAAATCACAATTGTCCTACTAATGGATCAGATTCATTTCCGATAGGTATTACACTTAAATCAGACCCCATAAAGGAGCATGATCGAATGGATCTGATTACCTCCTTCTTACGAAAGAAACAGTAAAGGTGATCATTATCTTAAATATAATGGTATTCCTTTTCCGGGCCTTGTTGTACACCAAGTGGTATGGTATTTGCTCGAAAGTCATAACATTCGAGTGAAATTACCCGAATGGAAATTCTTCGTACCAAGAAAGCGCGTCCGCATCTATGCGCCCCGGGCGTAAGGACCATTCCGAAAGACACAGCAACCGGATGTTATCGTCTTACCAGCATACGTAATATTTTTTCACAGCATGTTGCTTGTAGTCTGTAGTTTATTGTTATGGTCATTGAAAATGGCGGGGGTTTCCCTTTGCAACAACCGGGCTACGCCAGGAAATGCAAAGCATCTCGTCTGAACAGTGTACGCACCGGCTGAATACGTTAAAGCATCACGAGCAGCGAACGAATAGCTGGAAGTGATGGTGTGCTGTGGAACGGCACAGACCTGGCTCTTCTGCGGTGCGTTGTCACAACCGTTGCGCATGCCCCGTGCTCCACCGTTCAGCAAAAAGGGAGAAGAAAATTCATTCCAACCCCAAAGTCGAAAAGGGAAATGTTTATAGATCGACGGTCAAGTGTTGAGACTGTGTGTGCACTATTCTTTGTGTTCCAGAACGACAGCAGATAAGGCAAGATTTCACAAAGACTAACGCATCTTTCGCCCCCCTCTAAAGAAAGGGAAGGAAAAACAACCCTGCGGGTGAATATCCTCAACAAAACACGGAGTTCCAGAGTTCACGGACTGTACGTGAACCGTGAATAAAAAGGACGACATCCGCGGAGTGTGGTGTGGAGTTGGGTTCTGCCGAGAATGATCGAAGCTTCATTCATAAGTTTTGCTTCAAGAATTCTCGGAGAGTCTGATGCTCTGAGGTTGCTCGAAAGCTTCTAAACATCCAGCATCATCTGCAATCTCTTCGGAATTGAAAGAAGAATTCGAAATGGTACTCGATATACTCTCACGTTCTCTCTTTTTTATGAAACACCATTTCGCATGTGATGCCTTCTCGGGTAAAGCTAATTGTGAGATAAAGTGTACTTGAATGAGAGCAAATAAATGTTTCCGCATTGTTTTCCACCCAGGTGGAGCTAGTACGTACAGCTCACTCAGGACAACTTGACGCACACACGTATACATTAACTGCCGGTATGCTTCGTTTTTCATGGTCACATGATAATGATGCTGATGATGGTTGATGATTACGCCAATCCGTGATTCCACACGGTGCACGATTGGAAAAAATTGTCGAGTTAAGGAAAGCCGCAAAAAATCGATAGTTTTATTCTCGCTAGCGTACCAGTTGGAAGCATTAAAAAGAAGTTTCTTCTCCTCACTTCCGGCGAAGTGCAACGTGTGCCGAATTACGAACCAAAAATACACAGTACGTCTTCAACGTTTCAGCAGCACGTTCATTCGTTCGGGTTGCACCTCTATCTCTGGTCTCGCGTTTGGGCCTGTCACGAAAGCTCGACGTGACGAAACGTTTTTCTCGAACGAGCCGGGTCGGTATGGAAAATTATGCAGACACTTTTTTCGCCCAACCAACCCACGCCTGGCGGGGCGGCGAATAAAGTTTTGTGCCGTGCGGTAAATGTCTGGCTGGTGCAACAGTGGCGATTGAAACGTAGCTCACATTATGCGGCTGCATGGCTATGTATGGATGTGGGAACCGGATCGTTTAAGGAAGCGAATGAACGAAACGCTAGGATTATCGCAAAAGCTCTATGCAACGCACGCAAACGGGTGAACGATAATGAGCCAGACACTGGACTGATTCGCCCAACACATTTCAGAGGTCGTGGTTATGGCCATGTAGCGCCATGATGGAACACCCAAACGATACCGCCGGGACGCACAAAGTTTTTGGGTGAGATTTTTATAGCATCTTCTATTATTTTTTTTCGCTTCCTGATTCGGTTGTTTTTGCGCCCAAAAGTTGGTCGCCTGTACATCGTTCGTCTCTGGACGAAAATTCTCACGGCCATCGACCCGCCCGACCCGGTCCGAGGTCGGCTAAAATAATTTAATTCATTCGACTTTGAAATAATACGACACGTTGAACTGGGATTTTCCTTTACCGTGTGGTCTTGACTTTTTTTTTTGTGAACAGAAACGACAGACCGGGGGGATTCATGCTAAAGTAGCCATACCCACGCGTTTTGGTACGCGCACGAACGTCGCTGGTGGTCATTAATGCAAGGAATTTATGCAAATGTAACTCCGCGAGCGCGTCTCGCCAAACTGGGACCTCAAAACGGACTAGGGAAGGAACATGGTTGGAAAAACTGTTAAGTATTAAAACAAAGTCTTCGATTTTTTTTTGTAAAAGAAAAAATACAAAGGATTCAGCTAAAAACAGTTAAAACGTTTGGGGGTTAAGTAACTTTTTACATGATTTAATGGAACCAAACTATGAAAGTGCCAAAGAACAATAAACAAACAAAACTAGTTAAGTGTGAATAATTTGTCAGTATATCCATTTTATCACTGAACCTTTTCACACGAAGGATGCATTCGTGAACGGGTTTTTACCAAAATTGGATTTATTGAGTTAAAATGATATTTTGTCTTTCTCGCTCCCCTGGACGAAGACTTGACGCATACAAATTTTGTAACTTTTCTGGCTTTGCGCATCAAACCACCCCCAAAAAGCACATAACTTCGTGCAGAAGGATCCCTGCGATAAGGCACTTATTCTCGGTGCAAAAGCTAACCTCTGCCTTGGATGTATGTGTGGCTAAAACAGCACACCAAGGTTTTTAAACATTTTATGGCTTTCAATTAGAGTAAAGGGGTGCGAACAGCATTTTTAAGCTGATTAATTAACTGATAGCGTTTCGAGACCGTTTGCGGTATACAACCGGAACGGTACAGAGCTAGCATGGAACCGTTTGTTTTTGTTTTTTTTTATTGTTCTTACTCTAGCGCTTTTGGTACTTGCTGCGGATGGAAATATTTTCTATCTGATGTAAAAAAAAAGTACAGCAAGCAAAAGCTAACTCGTGAATGGGTGTGCGATTCGGCAGGTGACAAATTGAATTTAATCCTTCCTGGCGTGTGCGTTACGTTTTGGGACCCGCTGCCTAGCCCCAACCACCCGACGTAGGGGGTGTTATGCAGTGAAGCATAATTATATAGCAATGTGGGAGCATGTTCTTTTTTATTAGAGGGCGTAACACGAACGCGCTGTAATGTGAATGGTTTAAAAAGGTATGGGATGTTTTTGGGGAGGAAATTTATATAAATGATTATTTAGCTGTTTTATGTTACAGAGACTGTTGCATTTTTTTCTGGACGATTTCTTTTCAGAAATGATGAGAAAAAAAATTGATAATTTTTTTTAAATTTATGTACTACACGAGGGTTAACAAATAATATATCTTCATAAGTTTTTATAACTTAATAAGTTAAGTTTATAACTCAATAAGTTTATACATAAAATTCATCAGTAATTAATGAGTGTCATGAAGAAGAGTTATCAATAGTTTTCGTACTTCAATAATTTTTAACTCACTCACGAATGAATAATTGAATAATTGAAATCTAAATTCAATTTCTAATTCTATTTAATAATTCTAAGATATTTTCTAATTCTTAACCTGTCGGTATAGATAAAACTGTTGCCATTTTTCTGATTGTAAAGTAATTTTTAGAAACAGAAACATTGCAGTAAGCTTTACCTATGCCTGGATTATGTTAACAAACATTTCTTGATGAATATAAACTACACTGGATATCTTTAATAAATACTGGCAGATGTATAGATAAACGAGTGAATACACTTCAATAACTCTTCACACGCTTTGTACATGTTATCCATCAGCAGCGAAGAGTTGAAACCATGATGATTTGAAATGGATTGTATTCCACAAACCATCGTCCAACAGAAAGACAATGTGAACATGTGTATTTTCCCATTCTATGCGTTATTCTATGGAGCTTTGCTGTTGTGAAAAAACGCGCGTTCAAAATGCCCTCCCCTCTCCATTTGCGTCCAGCAGTTACTTTCCATAGCCAACAAACATTACTTAGATTAGTCCAAAAGGACCTCACGAAATTCATCCCTTTTTCTCCCCCTTCACGGTATCAACCACCTCCCCGGCTGGTTCATCTTTTTTATTGAATCTGTTTAAAAAAGCAGAAACTTTTATGCTTCGTTTTCCTCTCACTAAAGACGGGCAGCGGTGGCAGCTTCCGTCCGTCGTAAATCATTTCATATTGTTTGAAGAGCGATCGACACGGTTCACTTTGCACGGCAGGATGAGGGAAAAAACCCGAATGCCAAATAAAAAAATAAATAAACCGCGCCTCGTACCATCGTTTTCTTTTCATCGGTTGGGTTAGGAGTTGGAAAAAATAAAAAATAAAATCAAACCATAACCGTGACGCTGGAACACCATGTAAAAGGAAAAGGCGAGAAATGCTAAACAAACTTTTTTCCGAAGGCTCTCCCGTTGGGATTTTTCCTTCCGCGCGTGCTTTTGTTTTTCCGGGTGATGGCACTGGGTCGAACCGGAAATGAGCACCAGCAAAGTTGGGTTCCCGTTCCTTGTTTTAACCTCGCTTTTTCCCTTCTTTGGGCGCTCCCATTTTCAAAGGAAGGGAAAACAAAATTTCCATCCGTTCATGGCTCGATAAAGCTTTACTAGTGTGTTGGTCGTGCGTAAAGGATCGAAGAAGGTATACGGTGGATCCAGAATTTGAAAAAAAAACATCCTAACGGGAGGAATTTAAAGCAGATAAAAGGAGAAAAATAATAACAAAAAACACAGAAACCAAAATTTAGATCCTTAACCAACAACCATCGCCGCATCCATTGGGTGAATGATCAAGTGGCCATTTTTGTATGGCTCCGAAGACACATATACGCATTTACTTATCACGCACAAACACACCAAACTACTCGGTACGGGGGCCCTTTTGCATCAACGCAACCTTTCATTCTGCAATAGCTCTTTCCCTTATTTTTGATGGACGGAAAATGATATGCTTCAGCATGTTTTCGGATGTGGTTCATCTGCATTCAAATACACAAACCTCTCCTGTCGGCTTTTCACCGTTTCACAAGGGGTGTTCCATCCGCATGCAACCGCAGACAGATTTGGCACCTTTTTCTCTGGGTCGGAAACGCCCGGATACCCGTACGCAGGGCACTAGTACACCATCGCCTGGACAGGAAATTGCAGGAAAACTGTTGGCCGGCTGATGTATGTATCCTTTTGTCTGGCCATAAGTCGGCGGGCGAATGTGTGAGTAAATCAATTTGCATTCTTTATCAGTGCTTCCGGCTGAGGAGACGACCCCGGTATGCTTCTCCTCTCGATAGCATACCCCTCGAACCAAACCCAAACAGGGCCTCGGTATCTACCTCATGCTACCAGGATCAAATGGAGCCCGAAGGGAAAAAGCAGCAAGCCTCAATGAAATTCACACACATAATAATGAATATTGATGCAGTAGTCGTACAGGAATCTAGTGACGCCCTGCGGGCGGCTGTAGAAGTGTTGAAATTGAAAATCTGCAGCCGAGGGAACCGCAGCAGCCGTCTGATGGGATACTGAAATCACTTTCAATGTAAACCGCTCACGGCTTACACGGTTGCATGGTTATTTTAGTATAATGCCTTTATATATGAGTGAATGAATCGTTACAAAATAAATGTACAAAAGTTCTTTAAAAAAACTGTACAATAAATTTTGTAGGAACATTTTTAATCTAGGGAAATTTTTATAGTTCCGTGCATTAAATTACTCTTAAAAGTACCACAAATTATAATTGATTGGCCGACTCTGGGCACCAATTTTCTTAACGGCGTGATAACACGCATTGCAGTAATAACAGAATAATCAAAAATTTTCCAACAACATCCAGCACAGAAATGGAAAATGGAGAAGAGGGGGGGACCGTCACGTGCTCGAGAGATGTCAAGCATCTGGCAGACCCTTAACTGCAACGCAACATAGAATCTGCAACTCATAACGACCAATGACACCATCTAGAGCAGTGGAAAAATTGAGGGAAACACCCTTGTACGTTATGACATTTTCCACATTGAAGTACTCACGCCAGTACAGGCGCGCATATTACGGCGACAAATCGTGCCAATGAAATTGTCTCCCTCGTTGGAGAATTTCGCCCAGCATGATAGGGAGCGTTACTTGTACGTAACAATTCCATGTACGTTACGAGTAGTTCGTTGCAACATTGAGCATCGCGTTGAAGAGTGTGTGAATGATGCTGGCGGTGGTTTTCGGGCATGCGTTTCCATGCAATGATCAAAGGGCGCCTCGCTGGCGTCTGACACAGTGGCAACCACTTCATGTGGGGTAGTCTGATTTATGGTTTACTGTTTTTATTCCCTCCCGCTGGATATTATTGCAAAGATCACTGCTTGCTAAATGGATGAATATGACACAATCGAACAAAAAAAAAAAATTAAAAAACAAAAAAAAATGAAAGAATTGTTGGTCATGTCACAAAAATGACACCGGACAAACAAGCTTTCTAATTATAATGATGGAGAGTCTTTGAAAAAAGAAAGAGCTTTTTGAGCCTCATTTTTTATATGCTCTAACAGGTACAGCTAAATAAAAAATCATTGAAAGAAAAGAACAATATTACAAAGAAAGGAATAAATTATAATAGGAAAAAATTGTAGTTGTAAAACTTATAAATAACATAAGACATGCAGAAAATAACAAAATACAGAAAAAAGTATAAAAGACAAACAAAACAGAAAAAAGAAGCTAATAAAAAAAAGAAAACGCCTTTTAATAATGTGAAAATAGCAAAAAATACCATAATTATACAAAAAATTACTTTTTTGTCCAAAAGCTGTTTTTCCCACTGTCCCAACAAATCGAAACAAAATCTTTCGTTCGATAGGTGACACGGCGAAACACTCCGATTAGGCACCGTGACAACGGTCATTAGAGACAGTTATCCTTTAGTACCAGCAACCCACGCGCAATGGGGCTGAAAGGTAGGAACTCGGACACCTCTGGAAGTGACACATCCAGACAATTCAGACCCTTGAGCACGGCGTTTGGTTTCCGGAACACTGGGTGCAAAAAAGAAAAGATATCAAGTTCATGCACTGTAACAAAAACCATCAATTATAAAACCGATCCATGTGCCGAATGTGTCTGTCCCTTGGTGGTTATATTTGGGGTAAAATCCCTTACCATGAACCGATCAATGACGGAACTGCACATGACTCCATTTAATGGGTGCTTTGTGAGTGGTTCTTTTTTTTCTTTCTTTCCCGATGTGAAGTTGGTTCGCCCTAGACGTTGTATTTTGCTTTAAAATGGCTATAAGTGAAACGGTGGTACTTAAAAAAAATTCTAAGTGTCTGGTAAAATCAAAATTCAGACTTATTGATTATGCTACGTGCTCGCTACGTTAAATGATCCTAGGAAAAACCATTTTCCATGTTTTTTGTTTTGTTTTGCTGGGGTAATATCGTATCCATTTTATCGTTACCGTAAAATGGCAGATGCAATTGCAACCAGACGGTGTGGCGAGGAAATTGCCAAAAGTAGCAAAACATAGTAATTCCATCCCTTTTCCTTGCTTCGTTCCTTTCCTGCCGTAGACGATTATGCTACAGGCTGCCAACACCCGATCGTACTGCCCTAATGATAACGTCGGCTAATTTCTTTCTCACACGAAACTGGCCAGGAACAGTGCGAACAGAACAGGCTGGTTGGAACGGATTTTCCAACGGTAGGATTTGTTGGGATCAGACAATTTCGTTTTCCAGCAAAAAAACAAGCACAACACAAGATGGTGGCAATATGTGGCTCCATTTCGCCAAACGCGGGCATCGAACTTAGCTCGATGATAGCTTTCCATGCAATCGAACGGTAAATTGATGTCTAACTTTAATGGGAGTGTCATTGCTTTTGGGACGAGGAAAACTTTTTCCCTGTCCACTGGAGCTTGGGGAAAACCGAACAACAAAAACAGCTTTTGCTCGATATATCTCCTTTATTACCGAACAAGCACAACAACAAAGGCCCAAGGGAGGGTGAGATGTTCCCCAAAAATGCAATCCCAGAACGAAGCATCACCCTCAAAACTGCATCATCCCATTAGAGTACGTGGTACGTGTCCATCTGAGTGTCCTATTGGGATATATTGCCCATTCTTTCCCCTTTTTGTTGGGCTTTACTGGATCCTTGGGAAAACCCTGATTGTTGTACTGGTAGTACACAACCGGTCGGGCATGTTTCGTGTCTGAGTGTTTGGTCGACCGTGTGAAATGCATCTTCAATCCTATCGAAACCGAACACGAGGTAGATAAACGACACCCGTGTATCGACACGGGATGATAAATTGATTCCGTTTCGGTAGATAGTGCTTGGGAAAACACGTAAACTTTAACTGGATCCAGTGGACGACGGGGCGATAGCGATTTGTGCTAAAGTGCTTAGAAAGTTGTTGAGAACAACATTAGTGCATTGACGTCGAGCACGTTTGAATGGGTTGTCAAGAAAATAGGTTATGTTGGATGTTTAATGCAGTAAGGATTGTTTGTTTGAACGTTCGTAGAAGTTATAACTTAACAATAATTACATCTTCAATAGAATAGAAAAAAATTACTTACTCTGTTTTTAATCCATTATGTATTGATTCTGCCTTCGCCATCGCTAACACCAGCCAGTTCTGTTATTTGGAGTAGGAAAAACCGTCGCGAAAAGTGTCACCAGACCACTTCTGCCTTGTTCTCTGGCTTGTGGAAAATCTTTTCTGAAAAATAAATGTTGTCGAGAAAAAAATATTGTTAAAACATAGTAAGTAAGCTTTTAAAAAAATATACATATTCTTAAAAAGTTATATTACTATGTTATAAGTAGCCGAATTGGGAATTACGGAACAATAAACTATATTTAAACAAACCAGTTGAGTGTAGAGTTTCAAACCAAGGAGCTAACGAATATGTCAATCACTGAATCCAGTGAACGTATCCCAGTTTGCAACAACTTGCCCTGTCACTTGTAGCTGTCGGGGTGAGATCGAATTTTGTGGCATTTTGTGTGCTGAAGTTTCCACCGTGTACCGAGGAATCTCAGTAGTGTCGAGAAGATGACAGACGAGCGCGTTTCCTTTTTATACGATCCTTCTGTGACCTATTCCAACCGCACCCGGTTACTTCCCAGTCTCCGTTTTCCCAATAAAATGTTTCCGCTTTACACGCCGAATTTCCATATTTCACATGTGAACCGAACATGGCACAGCAATTGAGCCACATTTCGGTTACGACTGTGAGAAGATAACGCAATTCTATTTTCCGAATTTTCCCAGAGGAGCGAATGGTAGTGGAGAGAGTACATTTTTACATCAAATTGTCAACCGTGCCGGCTCCCGCTGAATATAGTTGATTGCTTTCGCTCCGTGTTCGCGGGGATGGCTTAGGGCAATCGATGCGTGTCGCTGCTTTTCAATTTATTTCAACTGATTTTCCCCGACCTTGGAAAAGGCGGGGTGGTTTTATTTTCCGCGGCAGTCACCATGTGTGTCTGATTATTACGAATTTACACTGAAATTGTGTCAATAATGTTAATTGGCAGAGATGGTCCATAACTATCGTAATGAGTGTTGATGGCAGTAACCACTCAACGTAATTATTATTTTAATTTTATATCTTTTATTTCCCCTTTGAAGTATCAATTTAATCATTTTAATTTGCTGTTTTTTTATGTTTGTTCCACCAAAACGGGGTTTAAACGATAATTAAATTAATTATGATAATTTGCGGACACAGTGCAATCGCTATGAAATGAGCTGCTGAAAACACACTCTCATGGACCCACCAAGAACTACTTAACTGTATCGTTAATCTTAACTGTTAACTGGGGAAATATCAAGAATGGTAGCACACAGAAAAAAGGATTTACGTCTCGTCTTGTCTCTGGAGAGTAATGTTAGACTCCAGTAGCTAGCTAACCAGCTTATCTTGATGCAAAAACAAAATGATCTCTTTTCATTCCTCTACGCTGAAGCAGAAGTTCCAACAGACTCCACTGACATGTTGTGCTAGAGTAGATCTTGTTTTTTATTTGTGAGCGATTTTTAAACCTTTTTTATGCTCACTATACCTTCGCCAAAGAGACTGGATGCTGGATGTTTCCCTGGGAGGATGCCGAGATAGGTGATCTCTTTTTTTTCTCGTGTCTCTCCTAGCACAACTCTCGTAGTTTGAAGCAATAGATTAAACAAAGTGCAGCTGTGTATCGTTAGATACAGCTCCATTTAAATCGTAAAGCCAAAGCATGGCTTCCATCCACTACGGACCGATCCCATGTCGTTTGTTAAATCGGATAAACTGTCGGCAAGGGGTTGAGTTGATTGAAAAGAGCAAAACTAAGGGCGGAGAAAAGGAAGAAAAAATGAAACGCCACGAAGAAAGTATTTACTCGAAGGAATGTTGCAGAAAATCCACTCCACTCATGAGCCTTGTTCCCTTCGGACGGAAACTGATCGTACGGGATCTTACGAAGCTGATGAAAAGCAAAACACTCTCACCCTAACCCCCTTTCGCATGGATTGCCGAGCCAGACGGCCACGGGTGCCGGGTGCTATGCTGGTGATAGGTGATCACGATGCCTAGATAAGGGCCCAAACGACACCCTGAAGAGGACGGAAGAAAATTAAAGTTGGCTAGTGTGATGAGTCCGATAAGAACAAGATACTGCTTCACTTGAGGACAAGTACTACCAACAAGCTTTTTCCTGTAGATTGCTTAATTGGGAATTGGTGAATGAACAAAAAGAAGATTGGTAACTTGGGTAGCAAAAATAACTCTTCTAAGTTTAGTACAAGAAGAAGCAAGTAAAACCTACTTTAATTCAATTCAATTTCTTAGGTATACAAGATTTGATGAACATCTGAACAACATCTTGAAGGTTATCTCCCTGTGTCTGTAGCAGATACAATCGTCATGTAATTGCTTCTTGTCTCGATTTGTTCACGGCCGACCGATTTCTATTCTGATACTGAATATCTGTTTACTTACATATTCGGATCTGAGAATCACTTGAAACTCTTGGGTTGTATTAATTTTGGTGTTTTTATACAACTTAGGCTCAAATAAATCAGCAACTTTGTTCGAACCTATACATCTTTTACCAAAGTTTCGGCAATTAGCAAAGAAAAGTCCTCACTGGAAACTGTCCGACTAGAAACGCATGAGTTCGTTCATGGAGGATACTCTCCAACAAGCCACAGCACCGGAAAGAAATGAAAAACAGTAAATCAATTTCAGAATTCTTCGTTTCCTTTCAATTCCATCCACACATTAGAACCGCTCGGTGCCAATTTGTCGTCTATCTTCAACACTGTGCGATGTGTATGTGTTTTTGAAACAAGAAAATCCCTTCCGGGTTGGTTTGAGGTTTCTTCAAAACCTTCTCTACCTTTGTAGCTATGTGTCCGATGGGATGGTTGCAATAATAATTCTCCTTCGCGTCGATTTCCCGAAGTCGATTGCAGTAGACTGTCCTGCGAGAAAATGTGGATATCATTTCCGGCACTTTAAGGACATCCGCTTGATGGATGGGAGTGGTTGATAGAGACAAAGTAATGTCATCAGAAATCATTTCAGATTTCTTAAAGACCACTTCCCAAGAAGGAAACCCACGTCGCTAAGCGTATTGTAGGTATGGGTTCTGAATGTTTTGTAGTAGCAGCCTCTGGGGAAGATTTCCAGGAAAAGTCCACTTTAAAAAAATCCATTCATTCAATTGTCCTTCTACGTGAAGTCTTAATTCTTTTATCTCTCTTCAACTCGTTCATTTTAACGCTTCAACTGCTACCTGTACAGATGTGAGGAAGCAAGGGCGGAATTCGGAAAATTGAAAAGTGCCCTCCATTTCATTCAACTTTCTGTGTGGCCCAATGGTTAAGAACAGAGCAGTTGCAGGAACAGTTGGTGGTATAGTCGTCCAATATTTGTACGACGAAACAAGCTCAAGCTTATTTAGGTTTTTTGTAGAAATATGCATTGAATAAAAGAAAACGAACATTTCGGGCAATGAGGCAATTGGGAACGAATCGAATGGTATTTTTTTAGCAACCTGGCGATTTTGTATTGAGTCAGCAGTCATTGAGAAAGAAAAAAAGTTGAGTTTTTGTAGCCAAAAATATTATTTGCTATAAAATTTTAGAAAACCATCTTCCAAAGATTACCTCAAAATGTACGTTGAATTTATGGTAAATACTCCTGTATTGGAACCTGCAGATACACTCCGGCAACTTCTTATTTTCACTTCAACATGGGCCATAAAGTTATGGAAATAATCATCCCTTTTCATTAAGCGAGAAAATAGCGTATTATCACCAAATTCCCGCTGAAGGAACCGTCCGCTGATTACGTTCGATTGTCCAAGGAAAAAGGGAAAATTTAAGAACTACCGGCTCCGGTAGGTAAGTGTTTCGTCTGTTTGGTGTACCGGTTCCGCTAGTTACTTGCCCCATTACGGTGCCATAATGGCGTAAAGTGGCCACCGAAGGAAAGGAAACAAAACCGTCTCCATTAATCGATTTAGCCGGCCGGTTGACCATCACCGGATGGTTATATGTCGAAAAGTGGAGACCATCCTGGGGTTGTTGGTGTTATACAAATAGAGGGGCAGCAGCACAATAACCATAAGCGGCTATGGTTTGCTGGAAGTCAATGGGAGCACCACCGTGCCCGAGCGACGGAGAGATGGAAGAACTTTTTTTCCACCCACTTTTCCCGATGGTTTATTTTTCTTTTCACACTCATTTCATTTCATTGTTTTGTTTCCCACACTTGCACCCGGTGTTTCGTCACTTTGCCTCTTGGCTGCTGGTCTTTAGCATGTGGAGTGGAATTTAGTTGGCATTTTTTTTGTGGCTACAGTTTTTCGCGATACTCTTCGAAACGTACGTAAAATAGAGTTTTTCCCGGTTTGGCAAAACACAGCATCATCATCGTGACGTTCGCTTATCCGGACAAAAGGGAACGAGCACACAAGATGGAGAAGCAAAAACAGAACCCGATCCGCGACTCGGAACACAAGATAACAATGGAACTTCAGCCAAGTGGAAATGATATTTTTCTTCCAGTGTGTCAGGCAACAAAAAAAAAACAGTTGCGCGGGATTGGGCGGATAATGTGGAGCGGTGTTACTCTTACGAAAACATAATACATGCTTCAAACTGGTGCGCTGGAAAGGAAGCAAGATAGAAACACTGGAAGATTACGCTAAAATAAAAACCCATTCAAGGTACGGGCTTACATGAGCACGCTAGTTGTATACGTGAAAATGTTTACCGGGACGGGAAAAAAAAATTCAAGCTACACAAAAAATGACCTCCAACAACAATGGATAGGATGTTTAACTGACTTTCAGATGACACGGTAGAAATTGGAAGAGTAACATGATAGCAGCACGCCCGAAGGCCACTGGAAGTGTTAAGTGAATTAATGTGCAACTAAATGGACAGTTTTGACCGAGAGTAGCCAAGAATAACGGGGTGGAAAACCTTGTTGGGTCATCAAGCACTTTAGTCCTCCCACCGGAAACGTTGATCACAGCGTGAAGTGGTGATTGTAACGTGGAATGAGAAAAAGGAAAAAACACACAACATAGTTTGTTTAAATGGATTGAAATGTTTGGTGGAATACCCATCCCTTATCAGCTCTGTGGGCAAGTTCCGAATGGAATGACTGGAATGCATTTTCTCGTACCCTCATTCGCAGTCAACGATTTTCTTTGTGGTGCGGGAAAATATGAAAATGAAAATCAATTGCAATTGCATTCCATTTGCAGAGTGGTAAAATACAAACAAAAAACTCACCTCAACCCTGGATGGAAAGCGTCAATGAGGGGAATAGAGTGGAATATTTCCATTGGAATGATATTTACAGCTTTTGTGATTGGAAAACGATTGACTTTTTTAACGTTTCTCTGGGAACGTGCTACTGAATTGGTGCTTTTGAAGCAGAGTTTGACCAGAGGAGCCTTTTTGCATAACAAAGACCACAACACCACGGAAGTATGAATGAAAACCCTGTTGGTAAGAGACGTTATAGAATATTGCAGAAATTAAAGCCTAGTGTATTCGCATGAGATCATAAATCGATAATTTGGGACCGAGGCATCCCCCGGCGGATTTCTGTTGCGTTTTAATAGGATGAACCATTCAAGGTAAGCCGAAAGAATGTGTGGGCGATCGTATTATTTTCTGCGAATATAAGAAAGTGAGCAAAAAAATGAAGAAACCCCAATTCAAAAGCAACGCCTCTAAATCTTCGCCCACGTGCCGCGTAACGCGAATGGAAAATGGAAGAAATATTTACCAACGAAAAAGGACACAGCACATGCATTATTCTACTGCTACGTGCGCACACTACCATACACCAAAGGGACCGCGCTTGGGCCATCCGCCAAATATTTGGTGGCTTTCCGTTGCTCGCGCGTAAAGCCTACGCGTAAAAGCCACAGCCCTGGGAGATTCAGTGGATGATGTTTGTGGTTGTGCAAGTGTGTGTGTGTGCGGGAAAAGGAAACCCATCGGAAAAAAAGGGGAAGAAAAGCCATCCGGAAGTGTATGGTGCGGGAAGGAACGGAAAATGGTGAATAGTGGTTGGTTGAAGTGGCTTCGAAAGCGAACAAGTTTCGTGCAAGGAAGGAAACCCTTGGAACAGCAGTAACCCGATGGAAAATATGGCCGTAAAACTGGGATGTGTTCGAGGGGTTTCTTTTTCTTTTCTTCATCATTTTTGTTGCTTGCTGGATGCTGTGGATGTGTGTACTTATAATAACGGAGTACCATAATCATGCCAATCGTAATCAGCCAGCTGATGGAGCTGAAGTGTGCCGAGTTATCGGGTTTGCGAGTGAACAATGGGCTAGCGTTCGAATGCTATTTGGACAAAATTTTCAAACAATTGTGCACTAAAATCGAGTGTTGTTATAGAGTATCTTGTATCCCATAAATAAATTTTAATTTTTTAAACGATTAACTTTAATAAAAGAATAAAGAAAAATCTTGCCCCATTTTCCCTACATTCCTTTTCCCGGGGGTTGGGAAAATCGTTTCCATGGAAAAGACGGCTAAAAGTATCAAAATATCCTCCAGGGATTGTTGAGTAAATTCCCACATCCAACCAGGCCCAGGTTAGCGACCCCGTACACCTGCTCCTTATCGCAGGATGTCTCCATACCGGGACACAGTCTCCATTTCCACCCCCTTTTCGGAGGTAATAATAATTCCTCACTGAGCTCACGCACACGGTGATCCATAAAAGGTTGAACCGCCGACGGTGGTGCGGTTGTTTATGAATGAGGAAAAGTTTTTCATTTACCAAATCCCAAACAGCAATGATCTTTCATTCCTGGGGGCTCGAGGAATTCCATCCCTTCGCCAGAGCTATCCATAACGCCCAGTTTTCTGCTCAGGAAAATGGAGGAGTTTGCTTCTTTTATTTATTCTTACGCTTCCCGTTCGAGTGGCTACCATTAATGAAGTTCGATTTTTCGTTATGGAAAAATAACCATGAAGCAACTTTTCATCCGATAAAGTTTTCCTTCATCCTTTCAGTTCCTGCCATAGTAGGTGCGTGCTCGAAGCGCAATCTAAGAGGGTCTGCCCGGCTCTTTACCGGCGAATTAGGTCGGTGTGTTTGATTTTATCCGTCCCCCCAGGTGCACCGGTGTGACAAGTTCCTCCTCCTTCCCCTCGCGTTCATCCCCGAACAGATACTTTTTCCCCGAAATGGAAATTGAGCTCATCAATCAAAGTATCGATCCCGTACGCGTCCGATTTAATCGTGTGCCAAAGTGAAAAATATAATGCGTGCAAACTGTTTTTTTTGGGAAAGCGACGTTAGACCCAGAAAAAATATGCCCACTGTTTTTCGCTCAACCGAAGTTCGAAGAAGGGTAATTGCTTCGATTAGGAGTGTTATACCAGCGAAAGCAAATGACGAAATTGTTCTGGCATGTTTCTGGCGCGGATGTACAGGGAGAGCGGAGGTGTGATTTTCCTCATTTGAATTTGATTGTAATGAGTTTCGGGAATTCATTTGCAAGTTTAATCTCTCCAGAGTTAGTGTTACGGGGAAATGTGTGTCACAATGGTCCCCCCGTGGGACTAAACGCAGCCGGCTCATTGCGTATTCCAGGGCAGGATGTTTGGAGGACATTTGTTTGATGTGGTCATCGGACATCGGGGCAACATTTTGTAATTTATTTCTAGCATTTGAATAAATATGAATATATAAAAAGAAATGAAAAAAAAACATTATTTTCAGGAATTGATTTTCATCAAATTTTGCAATAAAAAGTTTAGTAAATTCAAATTTTCAAGTAAAATCGTTTAGTTTAAGAAGAATGTGCAAAGTTCCAAAATAAAATTATAAAACGATTGCATTATTTTTAATTACCAGAAATCTCTCATCGAAATGACATTTTTAATGAAATCGTCCTATCGTACTTGGTCCTGGCGGCGACAGTAAGCGTGAAAGAAGTTTCATTAAACCATGTCTAAATTTAATTTCGCTCAATTTACTACACCCTTAAGCAATGGGGCAGCTACATCGCTTGGAAAACGCATCCCCTTGTTACACTGCATTTTGCGCAAGCTCCAAATTAACGAATTTATCCTCTGGTAATTGAGGATCGGGTACTGCACGCGTTATTTACGTTGAAGGTTTTACCACGATAAAATCCAACCAAAAAACAGTGTGTGAGTATGCCATCAGAATGCAATGTTTTGGAGTTGCCGGAGCGGGTGAACGAGATTACAGGAGAAAAACGGAAATTTTGTGGTTGCTGGTTCGTGTTTGCGGTTTATTTATTGAAATGGTTAAAACGGGTGCAATATTTCGAGGAAATTATCGTTTTGTTTTTCCAGTAGCTATTGGGTTTTCTCCGTACTGTTTGGATGTAACGGGAAAATTGAAACATGTAAAAATGCTTTTGAAATTTATTTACGCATTCAATTTACGATTCCTAGGAAGCGGGAATCCAAAATTGACAACTGATTGAGTAGAAACTAATTATTCTAACCAAACTATCCATTAATAGAAAAAAGGGGAAATAAACACAAAACTGCGTCGTGAAATCGATCGATATTTGTAATTGGATTGTTGGACATCGTAAAACAAATGGAAAATCTTGTTTATAGCCATCCAAAATGGTGGAGGAATCAACTCATCCAGTTCATAAATTATCATCACTCCTCGAGCGCCCAAGATGATGGTTAGGGAAGTTTGATGTAATTTTACGTCCGTATCGGTGTGTGTGTTACTGTGACAACGACCCTCGCAAACGATACGAACACAAAACGTCTCAAGGATATTGGGGTTTGGGAGTGGTTTATGTTTCAGGAAACAGGATAATATCTTACTGGATTGTTTTGATTAAAGTGGATACTGAAACTGAATATTTCATGACGTCATTATTTTGATCAACAGTTCCTAATTAACCTGCTTCATGTTGCGAGGATATTAAAGTTTTCAAGTTTTAATTGTGAAAGCAACTGTGGAGTTATGCAGAAAGTTTACCAGTTAGTAGAAACATAAGCAATATAAAAATACTTTCATATTTGACTACTTGATTAGTACGTAATCGATTTGCTTACTCAGGACAGCTCGCTTCAACCATTCCACAATAACAATAACAAGATCATCCTTAGCTAAACCATCATACGGCTCCCCAGTCCCTAAGCCATGATGTCGATACAAATTACCATTTTCACACTGTTGGTACTACTTTTCGAGACCTATTCAAACAAACCCACCGACGCCGGGGATCCTGGGTATGAGTGTATTAAACAATCCTAACAATTTAAGATCAAGTGCAAATTGGCCCAAATTGGCTTGTCGAAATCGGAAGATTTATTCTGCTGACATCGAACTGTTTGGTCTCCCGACTCCCCCGCCTGTTCGCAAACCACCAACGCTAGTTGTTGCGTGTCAGTTTGAATTATTGAAATAAACATTATCACGCTCCCGGATCGGTAGACAATACTAGGAAACGCCAAGTATATTGGAAGGCCACCATTTGGTGGGAATATTCGTGAGCCTAACACTGCTCGACATGCGGATGAACCGGGGATTAAATGGTTTCTTCGCACACAAGAAGGCCTCGTTCTTTCCGACTTGGTGGAACATCTTAAGCACAATCGCAAATATTGCGTGATCGCCCAAATTGGATGCCCGGCTACTGATGCTCCCCGGATACTACCCGTATCCGAAACCAGCGGGCGGTACAACGCTGAATTATGTTTTATGATAATGACATTGATTTTCCGTCCCATATTGCTACACCGCCGGTTAGTAACAGGGATTGCCGATATAGGGGAATCAGCTTTGCAAAGGGGTGTTTTACCGAGCGAAACCGAAACCGAAACTGCAAAACATTTACTATGAATTTATAACAAAGTTTTTGGATCCCCTTTTTTTGTTGTGAAACCGAGTTCCGCTTTTCTTTTAGGATTCGTGCCTTAGCATTTCGGTACACCCTTCGGATGATCTTTGCTTGTCGACAACTTCAAACATCACTAAACGAATTCATCCCATTTTGAACGTATTCCAAAAGAAAATGGCAAGAAGAAAGAATCAGAAACAGAACTCGCCAAAAAAAAAGGGTTTAAGGAGTTCCCAAGAAGGTGGAATAGCATTAGCGTAGCACTAATTCAATGATTGTTCAAACGTACCCAACGGATCATCCCAACCCTTCGGTCACTCTTTGCATGGAAAAGGGGTTTTCCTTTAGAATGGGGTTTTGTTTCAAAGCAATTTAAAATACACTGTATGAAGGATAGGGTGGAAGTTTACTTTCCGTAAGGATCATTCATCCGAAGGATCTGCCCAACAAATGCCTCCAATCAGACTGCAAATACAAGCTCTTTCTTTCAGGGCTGAGTAATAGAAAGAGACATTCAAAAGTATACGAAACTTTATCAAAAAATCTGCAGTTTTCATTGTTGAATCCTTTTTTTAAAGCATTACTGCTCTCAACTCAAATTAAATGGAAGTCATATGAATTCAAAATTAGCAGAGGCATCGAATCAAATAGAACTGATAAGGATACATCCAAATGTGAACTTAAAGATCTCAAAAATTTAAGTTATCTGATATAAGCTAATGGCAAAACCCTTTCTAAAGAACGCTAAGGAATTGGTTTCAAATTATCAAAAAGAGTTGCAGAGTTTTCTTCAAACAAATGAGATAATTTAAATTCAGTCAACAAGATTATATTCCATAGAATAAGTTCAACCACAACTGCGCTGCCTATAACCTCACTTCAAATCTACGTCTAAACCTCAAGGAATTGTTTACATCAAATCATACCAAGCTGGCCATTCATCAGAAATGATCCACATACCGTAAAGATGCTTTTGTAGCAGCGTTGCAGTCTGCAAGAACAGAATGTATCAATAGGATGTAAATTATGCAATTGATTTGATTTTCCCAGTGTTTTGTGTTGCTGGAACGACCTGCATGTCCTGAGTACATGCTATTACTAACTTGTTTGATGTTGATTTTAAGGAAGTGTATTCATTTCTTTTGATCAAGACCAATTGATTTGTAGGCGTATGTATGTTTCTTGTAATTCTAGAAACAGCTCATTCATGACTAGAACAATTACAAGTTTAGCATTGGAGATACGAGTGGTCTATCGAACTATCAATATCAAGATACAGATTTAGGTCAGCAAATAAAAGTGGTTTCTGGTATTGATGTAGGTTGCCAGTTGCAGAAACATGTTTCATTCTACGACAAGAAATTTAGCTCAAATATCTTGTTCCATAATATCCACAGCCTGTATTTGCTGTGAAGGCTAACGCATAGAAATTCTTTTCAAATCCATTTTTTTATTCCAACCCGTTTGGAAAATTCTAAAGTGAAGAAACAGATTTGGACGGGTTTTTTCTACATACAAAACCTCATCCGTTGATATTTGGTATAAGTTTTGCCTATATCTTCATTATTCCTCCAGGAATGATCCCTTCCAAGCTGCAGATATAGAATTCAACACAACCCTGAAGGAAAACTCAATCAAGCTTGTTTTGACAGGCGACAGATTTCGTGTTTTTCGGCTCTCCCCCATTTTACTTTCAGGGGTAGTTTTCGGTTTCCTGTAACCTGTTTTCAAATGGGGAAAATAATCTGTTTTTTTTTTCTTTACTCTATACATATTCCGTCATCATCATCGTTATGCTCATTCGGCTTTGGGCTTTGCGAGTGAAGTTACAGCGGGGTTCTCCTCCATCATTGGCACGTGCACATGATTGCTACTTGTTACGTTGTGGAGCGGGCCTGTTTTCTTCACGAGAATGACGGCTTCTTTAGTCTTTCATCACTTTTTCTTGCTGTCATTTCACCCGCAAGGGATGTATCAGGATCACGAACCTGAAATCGCGTATATATATCGATACGGTCTTGCCCCATAAAGGTTGGGTGGGTGCTCTTCCAAAAGAATTGGTGAAAAAATAGAAACTTTTGTGTCTGGAAGAAAAACGGGGAAGCTTCATCATTTTCACGACTCGCAGTTGTACTGCGTCGATGACGGGGCGAAAACTAGAACCGGTTCCCAATACGAGAAACACGATCGAGCACTCGGCGGGTTTGATAAATCGTTTTTCCGGCATTTTCCTCGCAGGATTCTCCCCGCATGGGGAAGAAGCGAAATAAAAGTTGAAGTACACGAGTGTGGAAATGGAGTGTTGATAAGCTAAGGTACCGGTAAGTCGCAGTTGGTGTGTTGGCCACATGTGTACCACCGTTCGGCAACGCGAGGGTAAAAAAGTGCACCTTCAGGGAAGTATCTAAGTGAACCATTACTAAAAGTTCGAATGGAATTGAAGTATGCATAAAACGCCACAGCCAAAAAAACGGAAACCTTTCCAATGGATGAAACATGTGAACTTAAGGGTGGGAAGGTTAGTAAGAATTCCATAAATCATTTCCAAGAGTTTGACTTTACTTTTGGTGCTTTAAATTTCCTTCCGTTACAGAAAGCAATCCACCTTCGGGAATGGATTGTAGCGTTACCTGCACGGCACGTACGGTGGAAAGAGAACGAAATCATGTGTGAAATGGAAATTACGACATTTTTATGAGCCCGTTGAACTACCGCCGATGTTCCATCTGGCCGATCGACAGCCTCCCCCGGCGAGGTGAGCCGCAGGTGGGTTTTACGAGGTCACATTAAGCCGGTGAGCACGCAACAAATATGCTTTAAGGGGTTTCCAAACTCCTGGGAGTGTTCCGAGTGTGCGGTAAAGAAGATTATAGAATTCAATTTGTGTTAACGTCTAATTGCTCTGCATAAATTAAACTTTATCGGTTACTTGCGGGGTTAATTTAAAATAAAGTAAAAATACTAACAGCGTTAATTTGACACCGCAACTGGTGGTTGAAGCGATGGAATAACTTCGGGATATTCGTTTGCAAACGATCGATCGACACCTTCCGCACGTTCTGCCAAATCACGATAAATAATGAATACTTTATCCAACACTATTGATTCGCATAATTGAGTAAAAACGTTCCGGGTCCGCATTCTGTCGACCTGAATGTCCACCGCTAGATAAAAGAATTCGATTCGTCATGCAAAACCATCCCGTTGGGAATGTGAGTGGACTTACGCACGGGAAAGAAAACGACATGGATTTGGGAATGCCAGCGAACCACCCTTCCGGAAAGCGATTTATGTTTATTTCATCATCATCATCATCGTTGCCATCGGCCCCGAATCAATTATTGCCGGCTAACAATTTCACGCTCAATATCCGCCACCGTTTGCCCGGGCGCTAAATTAATTCACTAATTTAGAAATAGAATTTCCGCCCGCGACTTCGCGTTGGGTCCCGTGGAATATTGGGCTGCTTTCCGGGAGGCCCGGGTCCGACCCACATTCGGTCCTGGCGGGATGCTTTCCGCTGTGAAAACTTCCGAGCGAAGCAAACAGGAACCCGAGCGAGCGTCTGATAAATATTTCAAACCTCGAAATCGATTGGTGATGATGAGCCTTAGTGAGTGGCCGGGATATTGTTGTTGCGGGCGGACTGCTGAAAGGATTTGGCATGATTTTCCCAGTGCAGCAGCTGGTTTTGGAGCACATCGATGTAAAGGATGTGCTAAGGGATATGAGATTTTGCTATCGTCCGTGAACATTTACAAGGGCACAAACATGCGATATCTTCCGGAAAATATGTTACGAGCAACGTGTAGAAAACCAAGATGCTGTACAATCAATGAAGCTCATTTCAATGCTCTGTTACACCCATTTTCCACGAAAAAATCGAACTTAACTCACTTTCAATAGAAATCTCTTCCAAACCGGTGGCCCGTCTGTTCCACATCCAGCCGACAAGCTGACGCCTTTAATCGCGAATCATAATCCAAATGGTTCCGGAAAGCAAAATCAAATTCAAACCCCAATCTGAGGTACATATTTCCAGAAGGATTTTAGCTGAACAAGATAAAACAGCTCTCATTCCCTTCATTCCGGATGTTGCTGGGAGGTGTTCTCCCACGACCGGATGCTTCCAGGCCCTCACTCCGGAAGTAGTCAATTACGCATCATCCACCGAAGAAGAAGAACACTCCAATAAAGGAATAATAAGAGATGCAAAAATGAAGATAAAAAAAAACCAAACAAAAACACAATAGGACCAACAGCACAACAAACAGTCACAATCAAACCGCATCACAGGCAGGACAGGGCACAACTCCGCAACTCATCGACATCGGAACAATTCACGTGGGAGGCTCCGGACGCTAATGAAACGTGGAAAGTTTTGCGAAATGCCTCGGGCTGTGGTGGGTTTCTTTGGGAGCGTGCTGATTCGTTGTCTGATAGGAATCCAGGATGGGCTGGACCTGTGGAAAAGTAAATAATCAGCGTGCAGAATAATTGGGAGTGGGATGTTGGGGGTTTTTTTCTCTCGTGTTTCGGTTCTTTCTGGGCTTTAAATTTACTTCCGCGCACGCCTTGAGAATCGCCAAATTTGTCTCACACCGGATGAGAGGGAAGTATAACAGAGAATTTGAAAATACAGTATCAACCAAAACAATTGCAACTGGTGCAAAAGCATTAAAGCATGCTATTAGGTAACTAATAAATGCAATATTTGAAGATCTTAACAAACATCGCATATCTGATGATGAGGATAGGAAAGTTATCAGGAGCTTTTCCTATTACCAAGGCTCTACATCAAGGAGATGGGCTAGCTTGTCTTTTCTTCAATCTAGTTCTAGAGAGGATCAACTGCGACTCGAAAATCGAGATTTTGATGAAATATACATCATTGGCTCTTCCACCTAACTAAACATAAAGTATGGTGACATCACCAGTGGTCCAGACAACAAACCCCGACCACATACTATCAAGTGATCGGTCCTTGGAACTTGTCTAAAATGTTGTCTACCTTGGGTCAAAAGTTTAGGCAATAGCATTGATATAGAGAGGGTTCTAGAACCCTTGAAACATAGATTCAGATATCTTGTGACTCGCATTCGAGAGGAAGATGTGGTGTGGTATGATAATTATAAAGCATCTATTATGACAAACTCTATAAATTGTATGATGAAATCCCTTAAATACTTTGTAGATCGTCCACATGGACAGTACGACAGGCTTGGTAGGACCAAACGGTCAGAGCTCTATGAATTGCACGGTTGAGATCCAAACTGAGGTGGAGTGATGGCGTTGAACTGTCTGCGGTGAGAGAATGCAGATCACGTCCAGTCAAGCAGTGGCAGATAAGTCTTCTTCTTCTTCTTTGGCCTAACGACCTACTCGGTCATGCCTGCCATTTCTGGCTTACTAGACTTATTGATACCACGTAGTTGGATAGTCAGTCCTCAACTACGGGGGAACGGTCCAGATGGGATTTGAACCCCGGTCCTGCCGTATGAGACCGGCGCCGCTTATCTCCTCGGCCACCGGACCGCCCCAAGATAATAAATAATAATAATAAAAATGGCAGATAAGTAAATAAGTGAAAATCTTTAAAATCGCTCTTATTTTGTGGGACACTGTGTATCGGTCATTGTTGCACTTAAAATTGTTCCCAATAACAGCCAAAACTATGGATAAATATCAAACTATATCTCCAACTATGTTTCTGTTTTAGCATCGCTTTAAAAACACGTTGACCTCTGTTATATTTTTCGGAAAATTACTCACAACATCATCGAGTTTATCAACTTTAAAGCGCAAAACAAAGACTAAACAAACTTTTTTCGCCATAAAATGTTTCCCGCGTTTTTTTTTTTATTGAAACTATTTCAAATGTGCTATGGAACACAATTTACGGTCCACTGTGCGCCAAAAAAGGCACGCGTCGGCGCCAGAACCAACTTTGCGACGCTGTGATTTGCAATTCAAACGGCACTGATGGGGGATTTGAAATCTGCCAAATTTGCGCTGCCACGGCGCGGCCGAGTCGATGTAAGCAGTTGTGCCGGGAAAACTTTCCAAGTGCCGCGTAGTCATGATTTGGTGACTTTTTTTTAGAGAAGTTTTGCGGTAGCTATATACAAGTTCAGTACTTGTGAAATAATATTACTGCATAAAATATGCAAACACGTCTATGATGTTCATTTTTGGGGAATCATCTAAAGGTGGAGTTTCATTTGGGTTTACTAAACTAATTCGCATGTACTTGACACATAGGTAGCGTTGCTCAGCTGTCGTGTATAATCGATTGTGTGCCTGTGTTTCATTTGATATCATAATCTGCGACCTGGAAATTGGAGGCTCTTAAGGGATGAAGCTTTATTTGCCTTTATCGAGCACCTGAGACTTATTCCCGGGAAAATGGTATGTTTTTCATAATTGAATAATAATAGCAGCGACGCACAATATCAATCATACGCTTAAGACATTCCCTCCAACGACCAGATATGCGTGTTCCCAGTTATGGTTAGATCGATTCGAAGGAAGATTAGATTTATTTATAGAATGAATGAACGGATAAGGCAGGCTAGGCTCAATGATATTCTGTCCCACTTGGCCACAATCGCAATGACGCAAATGCATTTCAAAGCGGTTACATAAGCGTATCACTCATCCGATTCTTGCCTAGCCTGGAAAAAGGGAACAAATTCCCGGGATCAAAATGGTAAAAAATTATTTAAATTTTACGATCCAGCTTCTTTACGATAAGTGGGAAGCATGCAATCATTTCCAACGAAGGAAGGAACCCAGACGATCCTGCCCAAGTACAATCACTTTCCTGGTACGGTTCATTGGAGGCTTCAAATTGCAATTCGCCCACCGTTTGTTGAGTTGGTGACCCGAGGAAAGGGAGGATCTCATCATCTCTGCAAGGTGAGCTCGTTGGTAAGCTATCTGCTCGATATAACACCAGCGATCCATCTTCTACCTAATAGATTGGTGTTATGAAATCAATTTTCGTCGAAACTGTCTATCGTTCTCCCGTATCTTCCGGTAGGGATGGGCAGATCATTTCCCTATCCAGAGCGCAGGAAAAAAAAGGGCACACGAGTAAAACTTTGAAGTAAAGCTTCGCACCAGCTTTTGCCCTCCGTGCTCGAGTGTGCATGTACAACACCACTCGGGAGGGTTATCCTGTGCACTCCATCTCTGTATACATCCAGCAGGAAAAATAGATGGATAAAAGTAATACCGAGCAAGAATATCGCGCCAATCTGCCCACTATCTCTATTTGGGAACGTGCTGGACCCGCTCTTTTTGTGAGTGCAGCTGTAAGTAGGACATGATGGGTCTTTTTTTCTATCTTTCTCTGTGGATCTAAAGGTAGATCATAGAAGCTTTCCAGTCGAGTGAACGAGCGTGAGATGGCTAAGGTGGAAGTGCGCTGGTGGCGTGGGGAAGGAAATTGCACCGAAAAGGCAAATATGGTTCCTTGTAAAAGGGGTTTCCCACTTTCAGGAGCTATTCGAGTGCGAAGTGAGTGGGTCGTCATATTTGCATCTTCACGACAGGAAGCGGTTTTATCGATTTTCGATGCGATCTCTGTAGCTTCCCGTTGTTCGCATTATGCAGCACCTTACTCTTATGCATTTTTGAACTATAATCCTCAATTGCTATAAGTGGATAGGAACAAAGAGAATGTTCATATTTTGTCATATAAATAAATATTCTAAGATATCTCTTAAGTTGATTGATTCGAAATTGGGAAGAACACGCGTTTCACACGAGCGACGAACGATAATATTCTAGGGCGACATTATTACAATACAATTCACAGTACTTTATGAAAGTTAATGCAATATTAAGGCTTAAAAATAAAATTGTTAGTCATTTTATTTCTTAAAACTGTTTATAATGTTATTAATGTTTTATATTATACGAATAAAAACTGTCCTCCTTACTTTGTCAAAACTTTCATTTCTCACTTGTTCTTCCAAATATAAAAACCTATTTCAAATCGAACAAAAAGCATGAATGAGAGAAGCGGTGGCGTTTAAAAGTGGATTTAACCATAAAAAGAAACGGACAAGTTTTTGCTTGTATGTCACAACCTGTTCTGATCTTTGCTCACTTTGCACTTCAAGCTTCAAAAACTCAATCTTTCAGCTTCGTTTAAATAACAAGATGTCTTTCTATGTGTGCAATTTTTTAAACATAAAATAAGTGTTTTTGTCTGTAAAGCACAAACTAAATCACATTTACAAAAATCGTCATTTGATCGCGTTACATTCATTCAAGCTGATTTATTCCCCAATGGATCACGGTGTGATGCGTTGCAAAAACCCATTCGAATGCCCAAAACAAAGAAACGATCAATGGGTTTATCTTCGCATTGGATTCAACACGAGCCATTAAGCAAAAATTATTGCCCATCGCACGAGTGACGAAGTGGAAAATGGGCACAAGATGTACGGGGGCTCGAATGGTTTGCAAATTAAAATTTATTGCCATTTGTTGTTTTTCTTTTGCTTTGCAGACGATGATCTTTCTAAGTGGATTTTGTTTTACTTTATTGTTTTTAGAGTTTGTTAGAAAAATCATTTCGCTTGTAATATTTCCAATAGTGAAAGCAATCTGGTGTGCGGAATGTGTACTAATTGAGTGAAATATCAATCACTTTGCACAATTACTCGCTCGAACTATAAAAGGCCACAGCAGTGAAAGCAAATTCCTACCAAACACGCATTAAAACCTGTCCAGTAATTGAACATATCTATTCACCGTAACTAGGCCAAAACCGATCGTCCCATACACACACACCGCCTGCGTACATGAGGGCTTTGTCTATTTTGTGTCCAGGAGTGCAAGACCATAAAAATATCATCCCTTGCCAATCAATTCGATTCTCGGAAGCGGCCCTATTCCCAGCACGCCGTCATCATAATACCCCTGTGTACGCACATTATGGGCTAGGAAACGGGCCAACATAAAGGCATTACCTTTAATGGAAAACCGTTAGCACCTTTTCGTCCGGTGTGCGCGCACACGGAGTGCAATACGCTTCGTCCGTCCGGTGCTGGGCCCGAGAAGCCCTAGAAACAAAACACAATAAAACCCCGAGTCCGTGAGCCATTTTGTCGGACCTGCCCTGATAATGGACGGTCTGCCGTGTATTGAACACTCCGAACATGTTTATGAAAATCGAAACATTACTCAACATGGCGCTTGGCGCGTAAAACGCATCGCATGACGCCGTGTCTATGGGCGAAACAGTGTCGAAAACTTTCCAGCTAAGCCTCGCAACAACCCCGAAATCGCCAATAAAACTAACAACTGGTAGCAGTGTAGTGCAATGTTTGGCTAAGGTAACCATGATCGCGGCCAAAAATATACTGACACTGCGGTCAGTTTAATTAGACTACGGGTGGGTGGTTATTGGTGCATGTTAGATTAAACCCCGCTGAATATCTAATGTGTGTATTCTAACCGCGTTGTTCGAGCCACAACTACGGCAAGGGACGCTGCAGAAGCACCATAACCACAAAGTCGGGTATTAGCATATAGGTTGACAAACGGGTTGGTTCGATTGGTACGGACGATCGATACAACGGAAGCGGAGGAAAGCTCGTTTGAAAATGATTAGTATTAAACAAACAAAAGCTCCCATTCCTGGAAGGTGTTTGTGAAGGGGCACAAAAAAAGAGGCGAGTAAAACGGAACATTAGATCACATTATATTTTTAGTTGTACTGCTTTATGTTCGAAGCGGAACGATCAAATTATCTGTTCCATCCTCATATACAACACCGTGCTTCAATAAATCATCCAATCGATGAATGGGCGAGAAAGTTAATTGAGTGTTGGGGAAATGTGTTTGCGAATGTATATATTAATTGTTGTTTGCGTAGGGAAAGCAGACACGTGTTTCACATTAATCTCATTTTCTTGGAATCGACATAAGCATCCTCGACGAAATCGCTTAATTCTTGTGTTATAGACGCCTAAAAGTATGCAATCACATGTTCTTGAAATTGTAATATGTGAGGTGTCGAGATGGGATGTTGGAGCGAACTCTAGTGTTGTGCTTGATGAATATTTTGAAGAAAGTCATTCATATGAATCGTTTTGTAAAGAGATGTTCCAATCATGATTTGACTCTTAATAAGATTTTAAAATCATAATAGACTTATGAATTTTCAGAGATTTATAGAACTACAAAGATTCATGAATCCTCAACGATTAGGGTCCTCCTCAATCCACATAGAATACATGAATGTTTGTTAGTTAAGTAATTGCTAAGGATTCATACATATTTACATACATACAGAAATACAAAATCATACAATCAGTTCTAAGATTCAGCCAGATTCATGAATCTGGAACAGATTCACACAACACTACCAAACTCACGTCTAAATAGTAATCATTTACAAGCTTATTGCATATTTCCAGGAGTTTAAAAATTCAAAATGAACATACTTTAGTATGGCGAAAATATCTTGAATGAGGTAATCGTTTTTCACATAACTAATTTTGTTTTGTTTTGGAAAGTGATGTTTGGAAATAAATCTAGAATGATTCCGTTGAATTATTTTTGATAATTCGATTCAAAACATTCATTTCGATTACACAAAATTAAAATGATAGATTGACACTTACCAACAAATTTTTGAAATTTTTGAGTAAATGAATTAATTCCCTACAATCATTGAATTTCTACCAAGTTAAACCTGTTATAATACTAATCCAATTTTTATTCATGGTTCAAAATTATGCTATCCGTATGTATATAATTTTCTCCAAGAATAAGTTTCGAATGATTTTTCCGTTCCGTTTCGGTTGGCTAATTGCAGATAATGACCTACTTATGGACACTCTCGCTATCTGTCCGTACCTCACCTGTGCCTCCCGGGTGGAAACTTTACCACGAGAGCTATATTTAACCTCACTCGTATGTCGTGCCTTTAGCTAAGTGCCTATTAAAAGCCCATTTTTCTCACAATATTTTTTTCCCCTACTCAACGAATGAAGAAAACTTTTTCCACGTTTGGACGTGGGTCGCTACCGGAGCAACCGCTTTTCCCCTCTCTAAAGAAAATAGACCCCTTGCAGTGTTCTGGTCACCGTACAATTGCCGGACATTTCATCGGCGGCAAGTGAGTTGATTTACGGGGTAGCTTTAAAATGCGTCAAAATTAAGTGGGGCTATTTGCTTCGACGGACAACGTACAAAGCCATTCTGCTTCCTGTAATATATTTCTTCCCAGATGCATTACCAACGTTCTTTGGGCGGACATCTTTACCAGCGTGCGTTGAGCATTTCTGTGTCAGAAAGAAGTGCCATTGGAAATACTCTAGTAAGGCAATATGAAACTTTACCGACGCATTCGCTGGAGATATTACAAATTTAGATTCAGATTCCAGCACATCGGCGCAGGTGAGACCGTTCTTTATTCACGGAATAATCTCCAGCAGGAATTATGTGCTACGGTGCGTAAATCCTGCAATGTTGGTGTACAATTTCGCTTCGGTTCAGCACGTGCGTTGCTATTTACATCTCAGTGGAAGTGAATGAAAGTTTTCGCATTTTGCTTGAATATAAAGCACGCGCTGTACAGGAAGAAATATTTGACATTTTATGATGGGATGACTACATCCGGCGACATAGAATGTACGGCAAGTCTTTAAAGAGATGCAATGGAATTATCTTATTTGGGGGAATTGAACTATAAACAACGTTGAAGCATTCGCCCTAGGGATATTTGGGTTTCGAGCAGTAGATTATGCAATATGATAAATGTTGAATTTCTATTTAATATCCTGTTAAAAAAAGATTTTCTTTGAAGTTATGCACTGATTCAGTGCTTCTTTTGAAAAGAAGTATAAAATAATACTCAATTCAAAATTTATTACAAATTTGTAGCTTTTATATAAACTATAAATAGGAATGAACTGTACGTTTCTCTAAGATACAGTGCAATGATACCGTGTACCATCAATCACGTTGAAAACAACTGAAAAGCTCTCATCAATCAACGTGTTCTTTTTTTCCGTAAAAAAATCCTCAATTCCCCTGATGTAAGGAAACCATTCCGCAAAGAATGCAATATAACTCACGTGCATTCTCCCGAACCAAAACTTGAGTACATCAATTTCAGCAAACTGCAACATTTTTACCGCCCGGTACTGAAACAGGCAACGTTTCCCTGTTCGCCCAAGCTTTTCATACTCCCTGCCTCCCACTTTGTGCTGAGTCACAAATTTTAAACGCCTTTGTACTTCGACCTAAACCTAAACGGTGAGAAGAAAGTGTCAAAGCGGGCGCAAAAGCTTCCGCCCTGTGATTCGGATCGTCCACCGGCCACATCCAGGTCCATGTGCGAAAGCGACCCGAACCCTATGATCATCAACCCACCTTCTCTCGCCACCAATTACTGGCAGAAAAAGATTAGTAAATTGGAAAAAAGCATCGTGGGAGCAGCGTTCGATGGTGACCAAAACGGCTATGAAAGATGACCCCAGCGGGTAAGTGAAACGCGCTCAGTGACGAAGCTAAGCACAGATGGACGCCTTCATTTTTTGTTTGCTAGCCACCGCGCGAATAAACTTCCCTAAGTAATGGTTTAAGCGGGCAGATTAAAAATAGTTTTCCCGACCTAGTTCATCTTCTCCATTCCGTGGGTTGGGCGATTGGGTTGACCATCATTTCAGCACAAGCTACAGCAAAAAAAAAACACTCTTTCTCTTCCTGTGTTTGCCCTTATTGGACGACAGGGGTCACTGTGGAAAGAAAATTCTTTTATATCGAGCTTTTTTCGCTCTCCATTGCTTCAACAGCTACTTTTGCCCCGTTCGGTAGAAGCATGCGAGTAGTTTACTTTGGCGTAATTGCAACTTTGTTATTGTGTGCTTGGAAGTGGAGCAATAGAGTCGAAAACAGACAAAAGTAAAACGATTCAACAGACGGGGGAAAAAAGGTACTACACTAGAAGAACTGCTCCGAATCATGCCACACATCCGGGGTAGCCTTGCAGATAAAGAAGCGTAACTTTTTTCTTAGAAAAAAACACCTAAGCAAGTTTGAAAAATGGGGCACAGTTAAGGACATTACACAAGTCACGGAAGATTTTTTATCGTAAGAATATGTGATATTCTTTTGTCTCTTTTTACTATTTTGGTAAAAATACAGGGATGATTGGGAATTGAAATCGATTCTTGTAGCGTGGAAGCTAACACCGATACCATTAAACCATGGAGCCCACGAGGAAAAATAACGTGCAATGCCAAATAAAAAAAAGATATAATAGTTCTGAGCTTTAAAGTTTACTTTTTATACTTAATTGAACAAATTATACTTTTAAAATCCAGAAGCTTGTGGAATATACATGAAAAGAATATTTAGCTTCTAATTTCACCCCGAATGAACGCATTTTTCATATTCCTCTCCCTGCAAAGCTTCAATCAATCAATGTCCATCAGCCTTCAATAGTGGCATAAAATTCCATGTTAGACGTCATATTGTGCGAGGAAATTCCAACGCAATCGATCAAATAGCTTTCGATTTCGAAAAATAATCACAGGTAAATTGAAAATATGCTTCACCAATCAAACAAACAAAAAAAAAACAGCTCCACCCCGCTCTATGTATATTGTCCCCGCATTGTGCTGTTTGAAAACGTATGGAAAAGTGCATAAAAAATTACACAAAAAAAAACAACTTCCCCCCACTTGATGATAGGAAAATGAAAAACATAAGCTTGATCACAGAGGGAAAAAAATGCTTATGACCGTTCATTTTATATCACCGCTGCTAAAGAGATGAGGAAATAAAAAATGGCAAGAAAAAGCACGTAACAATGTGGAAACGCGAGCAAAAAAAACACATGCAGAGGGAAGCTGAAATAGGTAACAAATTATTCAATTACATTCGATGAAGCTCAACGCAACAAATATTGGCCGGGTTGCAGTAGAAGCTTTTTGTTTTCCGTTTTTTTTCCAGCTATCAATAAAGCATACTCATTTCGAGCGTATGTGAATAATTCAACATGGTAAATGGAGTCGAGCTGACTTGTCCACATGATCAAACTGACCATTTTGTTTGGTGAAAAAAGAGAGCGGTTGAGGAAACGGTTGGATGCGGGCACATAAATAAGGAAAATATTCGATTCCAGCTGGCAAGCTCCTGTCCGCAGGAATAGTGAAACAGGTGAACCTTTCCGTATACATTGTAATGTTATGGTTCGTAATCCTCCCCGAATGGAGGTTAATTTCGTAAAGCCGGCTTTTATGACCATTGTGATCAAATATTGGCAGAGTTAAAACAAACCCCAAATCTACCAATCGGACCGAACTAAAATTGTTTGTTTTGACAGGTCACAAATAACTAGCGGCGCAAACCTTCATTGGACAGGTTTTTGCGTCACCCGCCTCCCGTCTAATGTAACGAAACAGTTCCACCGATTTTTCCACGTTTCATTAACCAATTCGTTTAAACAGGGTTCAGTGAACAGAGCCACGTGTGCAATTGGATCGGACTGAAAGTTACGAAAAAAGCGCTCTGGAAGCATCAACATCATCAGTCAGTTTCACCGTCGTGAACATCCGTTTGTCAATTACGCTCCCATTGCAATGCGGGGATCGTCTGTCCCGTTCGGAAATAAATATTGGAGCCACCGTCCGGGATAATTGGTACCACTGGCGAACTAGAAATGTAACGTTCCATCATCGAGTTTTCGCTTTTCCCCTTAGCAGACAGTAGACACGTGCATTTTTCCGAACCAGTAGTGTCTGATGGTTGATATTTATTTAATTATTTTCCACTTTCCCATATTTTTTTTTCGTTTGTTTCTGTGTCGTGATTCGATTTTTCTTTGGCACCTCGAACACATCCGGTGGTCGTATTAATCGACCTATTCACGTGGCGCTTATGAAGAAAAGGGAATGAAAGAGAAGGAGAAAAAAACTTGTCCGAATGGTGCTTCTTCAGTAGGTCAGTCGGTCTTTAATCGAGACTACTTCCCGTGGGCCTCGTTCGGCTGATCGTATCAGTTGATCGGTACCAGCCCCATCCCTCACTGAGCGCGCAAAACCACTCATGTTCAAATCCGTGACACTACGCTTTAAAACATTCCCACACGTTTGTGACACATTTCGTGTCAATAAATGTGTGTGTTTGTGTGAAATAAAAATGAAACGTAAACGATCGTGAAGTGTGAATGCGCCACAGTGAAACAGTGAGTTTAAATGCACTCGAATCACTTCATAAATCGCGACCATAACCAACACCACCATCAGTTTCAGTGGCACTATAAAACAATTACCAACACTTCGAAACGCATGGGGTGTGTTTGTTTGTCCACCCCGTAGCGGTTTGCTAAAAACAACACGCTGCACGCGGCGAACGAATGCAACGCTGATGCATTCCATATAAATAACAATAATTGAGTTATTTATTTATTAAATTGGCAAATGGAATGAAATGAATTTGCCCTTGCATTGCAAACCGAGTTGGGTTTGGGGGGAAAGGTTTCGCGTTAACGTTCGCAAACCATTAGCAGAAAGTATAGTATATTTTTTATATTAATTCAAAATTTATAAAGTTCTCTAAATTGAGTGTTCGTTTGAAAGAAATTGAATTTAATTATTGAACCACTTATACTACATTTTCCACTCAATTCACATTGGATTGAAGACAATATATCAAAAGTCATTTTTAGTGAAATTTTACATAAATAAAAGATTTTTTTCTACTAATAAATACATTAAAATAGCTTTTAAATGAAGTGCTGCACAGAAGATATATTAGACCCAAGCGGTATAGAAGCTTAAGATCTTATGTTGACATCATGCTCAACAAAGCAATAACCTAAACCTACCAAGTTGTGCATTGTTTTCTTCAAACGCCAAAGCAACAACGAATCCATTCATTTATATGTCTCCACCTTCTTCGGAACGATAAGTTTTCCCTCCATTCGTATGGCACTCTGGTGTGCCTTGGTGTTTGAACTTTTCCACAATGGTATTGTTCTTTTGACGCCTCGGCAAACAACGCACAGGAAAAGCTTTTCTACGCTTTCCTATTTCGCTGCAGCTTCGGCTAAACTTTACCACCCAACGATCGTTCTGCCAGGGAAGGCAAATGGAAGGAAAGTGAGCTAACTTTCCTGGAGCATGAAACAGTATCGCGCATCTTGTGGAAGATGTTTTTTTGCAGCTTGTTGTTGCTGATTTTCACCGTACATTATCGGCTACTTGTTCGAGCGTAAATCATAAAACAACAAGTGAAACAAAATCACACACATCCTTTTCGTTGTTTTTCGCGGATGGAAAACACTACGCGGTCGGGCATCGCAGGGTGGGAAAGTCATAAACAATATACAACGCTACTGGGTTGTGCTGAGCCGTGTACCGGCTTTGTATTACATCACTTTCAGCGGTAAGCAACGCCCAGTTCCACCAGCAAAACCAGCCAGAAGAAAAGTCGCAAAAATTTGCGCGACTTCACGAAGCTTCCGTTGGTTCACTTCGGTGGAGTCGTTCTAGCGCAACAGCAGCGAACTAACCGCGAACGTAAACAAAAACGTCCACTGTTCCGGTAGCCGGAAAGTCGCGGCACACCGACACCGAGATCGATCGGGCAGGAAGAGAGGGGGGAAAGAGTTAGCTCTGGGGTGGGTGGGACGATCAGAGCCGAGAACACAACGGTCACACACTCACGTTGCGATGCTGTAACGTGGCTGAATCTCACGAACGCAACGATTGATGAGATCATCGTGCTGTGTATATGGGGAGGTGTGCGATACTGGCGTCAGTTCCATCATCATCTTCTCGATTGTGGGGCGATTCGATGGAGCAACACCGTTCTCCCACGCGCCAACACGATCGATAAATGGTGAAATCGATGTTTGAAGTTGGCATTTTTTGGGAATGTTGTAACGCAATTCACACAGGTTTTTGGTCTTTAACTTTAAAGAAGCATTCTCTAGAAAGTTCTTTTTTATAAACTTTTTCCATGCTATTTGTATCAAAAACTTGTTACACAACATTATTCAAAAAATGATTCTTGGAATTATTTAAAAATGTGTTCACAAAGTTACCTACAAGTAATGCGAGATTACTAGAGAAAATGAATCTAATCAGCGGAGTTGGAGTTATTTCTACGATCGAATATTTCACACAGGATCGAGTCGAATGATCACAGACTCAAGGATGTTCTAAATATACTAATTACCAAAGGCATCTGAGTTCTCAGCATTAAATGGTGGGACTAGCTTCACGACGTCTATTTTAAGTTACTATAGAAACGAATGTCACTGATACAAAAAACCGATGACAACTAGTGAAACATATTCCATGTAACGAAACAAAAAGAAAGTCGCATACTCATATTACCTCATTTTGGGTCTTAGTTTTCAAATTATAACCTCAATAATAAAATATTGAATTCTCAGGCTTGTAAACCGCAAATCTGCAAACAGACGGGCTAAAGAAGTTATCTGCTTCTAATTCCAATCACCCAAAATAAATTAACCTGCAACAAACTTGATTCTATCCATATGGTGGGACTAGATTGAAGTTGTCTATAATAAGTAACGGACGAAACTGCAAAATATTTCATGCAAACTTAACAGAAAGATGAACTGACGTTGTGTAGTAACAAGCGCAAGTAATATTTTTTTCCATTTTATTACATCCTCATTGTTAAGCAGGCTCGTCTTCCTCATCCCGAAATATAACAAGCATAAAATGGTTGCATAAAACATGTCCGACATATTATTCACCCAACAAGAAAGTAAAAATCAAAAGCGCTTATGAATGAATGCGGTAGCTTTACGCATGAGCTCATATTACAAGTCGCACATTACCTCATTGCTTGTAGGGAATTTAGGTCAAAAGTTGCAGCTAAAAGCAGTTTTTGAAGAATACCTTCTTCCTTTGAAAATCATATCCTCTATTACATACTGCATCATTTCGTTCTGTAAACATTTCTTATATTTACGAACAATTGTTGTTTCTCAGGCAGCACTTAGATTTTAGCACAACTTTCATTAAAATGTGTTTTTCTCCCCTCTCGTTCGTGTTTCAATACGAAACGTCTAGTACGTGTGGCTCCACATTAACTCAACCAACCTGCACGGGCATACTGCAGCCAAATGAAGCAAAGTATCGCGTTCACCTCGGCGACACACGCGATAAGAGCACCTTCCGTGCGTTTGTTAGTATGCCGTTTACTTAATCCTTCTGGTTGCGCTCCTCCCAGTTTACACTACCCTGTGTAAGTGTCGCGTGCAGACCTCGCTGCGGAATCGACCACGCAACCAGTAAACGGTTCGCGTTCTAGTGTATTGTTCTTTAAATCTTCATGCGTTTTGTCAAGTTGCAGGTTTGTTCAGGGGAATGAAAAGAAAAGCTTAACTCGCTGCAAAAATGAGTAAAGAAATAAAAGAAGCTTAAATATGAAAAGTCTTTAGTGTTGCACGATTTCTCACTGTTGCATTCGTAGCTGGCTTGCGGAAATATAGTCAACCATCCAAGCTTTACCATCGTGAAACAATGTCCCATGAAAGGAGGAAAACAAGATAAGAAAAATGAATTCGTCTTGTATGATTTTCTTCAATTTTCCACACCATGCAAGCGAGCTGTTGAGTAAATATGTATCATCCGAGATGAAAAGCGTCACAGCGATGTCCTTAAACGCTACACAGTGATGCACAGACAGTTTGACATGTCGTTTTACAAGGAAAAGAAACTCTAATTCACATTAAGGAATTTCAGGAAAATAGATTTAATTTACTTTTAGGAATTATTTTCATTTGAATTTGAAATTTGAAATGTACTAGAATACAGTTTTGCGTGTTCTCAACATTTGAAAGTAACTACTGCTATCTGCTTAACTTGCACTGTAAAACGTACGCTCGGTAAACCCATCATTAAACACTAACCACGTCGTCGTCGTTGCTGTAATTTGTCATTAGCGTCTCATAACACGGGATCGTCATGTCCGAACACCCCGACCTCCACAGTTCCCCGGTGTGCCGCACATTTTTCCCGAGCACCATAATCGACTCATTCACAGCTGGCGGGATTTATGGAAGGCTGCAACAGCGGCAAGATCTCTGTGCGCGACGACTGATGGTGGTGGTGGTTCTGGTGTCATTACCCATCCCACATTCTACCGGACCACCAGCGTACAGCGCTAATTGTAAGAACTGAATGCATTCAAGCAGGTGCACAGTTTTTAAACTGTAAAGCCACACCGCCGACACTCAACAGGATCCTCTCCTATTACAGCAATGGGCAGGACGTACCCAGCACTGGAAACGGACTACTTTCAGGACACTCGGCAATGCGAACGAATCGTTGGAAAAACACGTCTTCTACGATTGCGGCCAAACGGCAAGTGTCACCGAGATGTCGCACAGTTCCCGGCCGCTATTCATCAACGCCGGCGCCATATTTAAACACACCGCTGACACTCGAATCGAAACTTTTCTTCCAACCGGCCCCTTAGTCGGACAGGTGAACGGTAGTTGAGTTGAGTTGTGAAGAATAGGAGGATATTCCAACTTTACTGATCCTTATTTGCTGCCGACAGGGATATGAAAGTCGAGAGGGGCGGGAGACGTACGGTCTGTCAACTTTTCTCCCAAACGCACCGGGTTGAAGAATCAGGCTAAACGGCATAGCCAGTACGATTAATATCGTGTCGCACTGCTGTGTCCACTTTTAAGCGCCGTGCGAATGGTTGAAGAATGATTAAAATGTGAAAATCACCCTCCACAGGTACGGCTGGGCCAATACCGAAACCATTCACCAGACTGGGAGGGTAAAGTTGGTAGCTAAAAGGAAATACGCACCACCTTCCTCACCCCCTCTAACCTCTGACGGTGTTCGGGGTTGACATGAACAGGGTTGTAACGTTAATTGGGATGGGTTTTTTTTTCTCTGTTGCTCAAGCAACCAAAGGCAACGCCAGGGTGGTAATTGTGCGAGGGAACATTGAAATGTCAGCCGCGGGGGGATGCCGTTTTAAAATTAATGAATTTCGACAGTTGTTGCGCTACGATTATTGGGGATGGCAAAACCGGACCTTGGACGCCCTCACGATTCGAGAAGGCTGTTGTCTAATTGAAAATTAAACATTTTTCACATTTTCTTACGTTTTTTGCGAGATGACGGTGAGCGGCGAGGGCGAGAGCGAAACGAAGGAATTTGGACTAAACGATAGGGTCAAAGCACGACGGTTCAAGAATTGGAAATTGGATGTTGTTGTTCTGGTTTACAGGGTTTAAAACTTGTTGGACATGGGCCCTCCGGTTAGCCGTAGCGATTCTTCCTGATCAAGGGTAGACATTAGGTATGACTAATGAAACGATAAGCAATTAAAAGGTTTGAGATTTTTCATGTCAAAGAGACGAAAAACAGGTGGGCTATGAGGTTATCCCAAGTTGGAATTTTTGAATAAAATAACTAGTGGTGAAAACAATAGTACATCTGGTTAAATCTAATTTTAACAAACCTTCCTCCGTTTTCAGTCCCAATGCATATGGAATTTACCTGCAAGTAAAAATAATAATAAAACACAATTAGTAAACAGCACTCCGAATAGATCCATCAAAAACTTCACATTTAAAAAGAGACAGACAAGTAATATCCAGATACCTTATCATTTTGCTAATGATAATAGCATAAAACAATTAACAGCAAATGAATTGCTGTTGCGCATTTCACTCCCACCACAGAAAAGTTAATTGAATTGGCGAGTCATCATTATTTTCTTTCCTTCACTTGTAAACATATACTCGAAAAAAAAAACACTATACTTCACCATCATCGCCCGGCACGGGCCATATCCATAACGCACCATCCATCCCAGCTGCCAAACTCGTTCGTTAAGTAATGCCAATAAAATTTGCATCACTTGAAGCTTCCGCTTTCACCCGTCGCTCGTCTGTGGCTCGTGGAATGGTGGCCATATTTTTGTTTGCAATCAGAGCTCATAAAAGTGGGGATATAATTTTTCCTATCCATTACGGGAAAAACGGCCTCCCCGGTGCGGTACCATAATGGATAAAGTCACAATTGTTTGGGGTGAAGAGTGAGAACGAGAGGAAACTACCATCAAAGCACTGCGGATGCTTTTTTAAGAGCATTTGTAAAAATAAAGCATGTTATGACTATATGGGCATTATGAGTGTATGTTGTATGTGGGTCAAAAGCTTTTACAGCTTTTTGAAGCACCAACGTCAGAATAGTTTGTCGCTCAGGTTGTTTTCAGGAATAAAACGGTTTCGTTGAATTATTTCGAAATTTTTTGAATGAAAATGTATACATATTCGTTTTTGTACTTCTGCTTTAGTTAGTCGTAAATACAAACTATATTATTGGTCCTCTAGCTTACTCTCTCTAGCCCCTAGTAGCGTACTCTCATTCATCTCAATAGTTATTATAGTCATTCATCTGAATTTTTCGAAAAGAGTATTTAGAAACTCTGAGGATTTTTAAGAAGGATTAAGAGGATTTTTCTTTTAGGCCCTCCACTCGAACAGAGACGGAGTGATTAATGCGTCCGCAGTGGTTTAAAAGACTGCTGCATCAAGCCATGCTGGCGATGTAAGTAATAAAGAATTTAATTTTGAAAAACCTTGCAACTTAATTTCATTGCCTTAAAGCAGCTCTAATAAAATCAAATATATGAGAACGTTAGAATAATTTGAAGCAACTTTAAAATCCGCAAGTTTCTTCTTTCCATTAAGCTAAGTTTTCCCAGAATTAATTTTTCGCAATATTTTAAAGCGAATAATGGGTGTCCCACCCTTTGCAGAAAAAATGTGAAACATAATAAGTAATAAAAATGATGTCTCATTATTTAACAACGTATCATTGCCCAGAACAAAAGCGCAAACCACCGTACCAGAATGCAGTCCAGATTAAATTTATGGAAATAAATCTTCATGTAAGTAAGACGCAAACAATTTACGCACCACAATGGCACGTTTCTCATCGTTTGCGGGCGGGATCGCTGTTTGTAAATTCCTCTCTGCTGCCTTGTATTTTGGTGGCATTTCACTAGCATTTCATTTTTATTATGCGACCTTCCTCCGTCCCAAACACACAGCCAACGCGCACATACAGAATTGCAACAAACTTTTTCTTTCGTCTGCTACATTATTATATACATCCTTCTGCCTAGGAAAAAGAGGAAAAAAGGATAAAGCTGTCAAGAATGTGCAACGCCGCAGCACAACACAGTATGCAACGCGTCCCGTCAGTGAGCGGTCGTCGGTTCGAAACATTTTGTTTGTTTGTCGCGGAATGCAACCGCAGATGCAACGCAACGCAAAAGACGTAAAGAACAATAATACGAGCACCGGAAACCCAACCCGGCACACGATTCGCGAACGAAACCGATGCGCTGGGAATGATGCAATGTGCATCGTGGAAGAATGTGTAGGGTGCTGAGGGGAGCGGGAATTGCAAACACCGGGGCAGTTGCTCCATTCGGTTACCGTTACGAATCCGCTGTTACGCTTCGGTATCTAATGCCATTTGTAGCTCGTATTTTTTTATTTGGGTACAAAATGCATTTGGGCGTGTAATGCATATTCGCAAAGCGTAAAATAAAATAAAACACATAAGCTGCAGCGTCACGTTGCTAGAGTTTCGATACAATTATTTTTCTCTAATTACAACCCCAATTTGGCATGATTTGTTTAGCTAATGATCATCAAAGCTGGTGTAATCGTAATTTTGGGTATGGAAGTCTATTTCTCCTTTAGAATTTAAAAATGTATGTTAAAACTTATAATAATTTTAATTATATTTTTCAACAGTAAGTTTTTCGCACACAATAGTGACCCAATAAACATCCCTTAACTCGTGCAAACAGTCTGGAGTAACGCTAATGGTATTATCTCAGCTGAATTTAGACCGTGTAAATAAAATTACAATTCCGCACGGCGCTCGACCTGTGGCCCATTACTCGCTGTTTACCTTGCACAACGTCAGGTGATCGTGCGAAGATGGCGATGTTTACTTTGGAGATTACCATACACCAACGGAAGGCACCAAAAGCTGAGCTACCTTATTCCTACCAGGCAGAATGGGTGGTGAGCTTTAACTCGAGCGAAAATATTATGCACACAACGCACTGTGTGTACAGATCGGACCAAAAATATTGTTTTTCTTCAATTATCAGATTTCAATCTACGTCGTATTCATAAACGTTTATAAAAAAGGATATTTAAATAGTACAGAAACCCAAAGATTGGATCATAACGCTCCACTGTTCCTGAGAAAAAGTTTTCGAAAAAAATATTCAAAAAATTCAAACCTTTTTGAAGTTGATAAATGAAAGGAGCTCACTAATGTTACGATTCCAATGGATGACACTATTTGGAGACATATTGTAATATTTTTTTTTAAATGAAGATTTTGAATTGAAAACATTTTAATTTCTAATAACAAGTTGATGATACAGAAATTAAATATATTACAGATTTTCGAATTGGACATGCGACAAATTAATCTATTTTTGTGCAGTTGTGAGGTTCCTACTACAAGTTTCAGGCTAACTTAAACATTTTAAGTAAAAAAAGGATATGCTACAATATTTATAGTAAAATATCATACGATGAAAATGTGGAAGCAATGATAAAACTATTTTAATTCAATTTTAAAAAATACTTCATTTGCATATTATTAATCTTCATTGTTAGCTTTTAAAGTAATTGTACTTGAAATGTACAATTCAATTATTGAGTACATTGTTAAAAATTTCATACCATTTTATTTCCATCCCAGCGCGTGTATAGGTTTTGACCACTGTGCAGAACTCACCCAGCTATAGATAGTGTGATTATATACTATAAAAAATAAACTAAAAAGGTCGCTTCGTGAAATGTACATCAAATAAGATTATATTACAGATTCTACACTGGTAAGAAGTGGCACACTTACAGGTTGCATTACAATAAAACATTGCAAGCACAAATGCGCATTCTCGAAAATGGAATCGCAATTTAATTTCATCGGAGCTTTTAATGTTCAATTTCCGACAAATGGAACGAAACCCGCTCCCCAATAAATAGCCGCGCCTGACTTATTGGCATAGGATTATCCTCCATTACTTTCAACAAATGTTGCTCGTTTGTATGTTTTTTGTTTGTTTCGTTTTACTTCTTCCAGCTGGCAACCACAGATGATGGCTCATTGTTGTGTCTAGCCCGACGATTGGTTTATGTTGTCATTCTATGCAAAATAGCTGCAGGCAGCCTCGGGACAGGCAGCTCTTCGTCGTGTTCCACTCACTTCATTCGCACCGGTGTATCAGGCCGGCTGCAGGGAGATAATTTAATTCCTGCCGATCGAAGTGCCCCCGTCTGTCGGACGAGATTTCACTCGATGATTTTCCAACCCCGGGCCGGGCAGCGGAACCATCCGCGATGGACGGTCACCACTAAAAAGCAAACCTCCCAATGTAATCCAATTGAACGTAACGAAGCGCACCACGATATGATCGGTGTACGGCAAAACAAGCAGCTTGCTAATTTTCCAATCCCGCCGACTGCTTGCAGTTTTGTCGAGAGAGATAGTGACGGAAGAAAATGGAGGCAAACAGTATGGCGAAACAAAAGTTCCTTCACTAACTGAATTGCACACTCGCGGCGGTAAGATAGCATGGGACGGAGTTTTCTGGTGCCGCTTTGGATTGTATTTGTTTCTTATCATACGCTGCCATCGTCTCGATAACAGGGGAAGCAGAGTAGCTTGCTTGCATTGTTTCTTCCTCGGAAACGTCAAACGTCTTGCCATCTCAGGAAAAAAGGCAGCAAACCTTAATTCCAGACAGCATCACTATTGCCATCAAATCTCTGCTCCCTTCGCTCCTCTTTCCACTCGCTCCACTCCCTCAAGACACTCCATAATTTGCTACAAGTGCGGAAGTGATGAATGCGAAATGCTATGGCAACATAATGCACAGATGGAATGGAGCAGGGAATTGGAGAAGCTAGCACAAAAAAAGATCGATTCCGAAAAGAAGAAAGGGAACTCTGGGACAGAAGAAAGTGAAACGATAAATACTAATACCACACTCACCACCACCACAGCGAGTCACAAATTTTAATAAACGTGACTCTTCCATCCAGACCCACGTGATCGCAGCTTCCGAACGCTAATTCCGTTGGTTTTTGCATTTTCCTCGTTAGATTTCAGTTACAGCTGAAATTCGGAATGCAGCATTCGGTGTTCCAAGGTTTGTGCAATCGTAAAAAGAACAGCCCGTTGTACGCATGACTGAAGAAGGAGTTTAAATATTATGAGCTGAATGCGATTTAGTGGAGCAACACTCGCGAAATGTAACGAAAGATGAATAAGAAAAGCTCCAGCAGCAAAAAGGGAAAGTCAATGATTAAGTTAGCCCTCGCGAAGACGTTCCCTTTCGAATCCTGAATCCGGGGGAGGGAAGAGCATTTTGCGAGTGTAATATTTTAATTAAATGCACCGTTTGGCCGGGCGAAGGTAGCGATTCAACGTAATTAAAACCATTATTAAAACAAATGTCGTAGCAACAACAAAAAAACCAACTGAAGAAGATACAGTTTTTCACAATTTTCGCTGCAAATAAAAACCCGCGATGGAACAAACAAGGGTGGAAAAGGGATTGCTTGCTGAAGACTGTAACTGAGGCGAAAAATGGTGGCGGAAAATTATCACCACATTTAAACGTTGTGAAGAAAGCTGAAAGTTCCTTTTAGGAATTTTGTAAACGAGTGAATTTTCATTAACCTTTCTTAGGAGTGGCGTCGTAAAGAATGATTTCCGTGGAGGGGAAAATTAGCAATTCGCTATCGCAAGTAGAAAATTGGTTGGATGAACACAATAACTTTGAAACGTGCGTGGTTGCGGTCAAATTTTGGGAGATCGAACTCGAACAATCGATCGCTAGATATAGGTGTAAATTATCCGGCAACGAATCCCTTATTAGTTTTCCAATCAATAATTTCTTCTTGTGGGTCTTCAACATCTAGAGTCCTGCTGTTTCCTGGAATTTTTTGACCTTTTCTATCCTTTGAAAGAAAGTCAGTTCCGAATAAATTAAATGAAGCAATTCGATAGAAATTCAGAGTAAGTTAAATTTGGAAGTTATAAAAAAATAGTTTTAGGGAATAAAACGACTTAAGTGATACAATATTTTAAAAAACTCAGATTGGAATTTGTTCAGGACAATCATTGCATTTTCTTTGCATTCCTGATGAATAGCTTAAATATCTTTACAAATTCAATATTGAGTCAAAAGGAATGACAAATCTCAGAAGTCCCAAACATTTTTGACTTCGGTCGCCTCCGCATCTGCCTGGCAAAAGCATTATTATTTACTTATTTACAATCAAGTATTAACCATTTAAAAATGTTTTCACTTTCAGTAGAAACTGAGCAAAAGTAAGCAACCAATGTTTCTTTTTAGGTTATGTCAGTAATATGTAAATATAGTAAATCAGGCATATTAAACAATATAAACTGTTTTAGTTAAATAACTGATGTATGGACTAACTTAACAAAACAAATCCAAACAATACTTAATTATAACTGAATATTTCAATGCCCAACAAACCGATGTGACATAATGTATAAATTTCTCACAAACCTCCGCCACAGCACACACTGATTAGCTCACTCTGTTGTGTGACTTACGACGATAGTTTTAGTGTGAACAATATGCAACAACCGTTTCTTCGCTTTCCTTCGCTTGCTTCCCATTTCCCACAGCTTCCTCGGCTTAGCATCTGAACGGTCGAATTGATCGATAATTGAGCGATGTGTATGATGCAATACGGAGATCATTGGCGCACAGAAGAGGAAAGAAAATGCTCCATCCATCCCGCACCATGACATCACAGGAGTTTCAAGTTGAGTACATTTCACCCTTTCACAACCAAACCAAGCTTGCCTCACATTCGACAGCTGACTGATTTGATTTTCGTTGCGAAAATTTACCCGCCGGTGGGTGAAAAAGAAAGCGTGTGTGGGTGAATTTTAAAGCGAGTAAAGATCACGGCCCAAACAGATGTTCCCGGCCGAAAACAGTGACTCTTGAACAGTGTGAGAATTATGGGAAAGTTGTTACAAGAAAGGTACACACTCTCACCCCCTAAACCGCATGTTCAACGTGTAAAACACGCTGCGGACTGCTAACTCGCTCGTGCTAACCGAGCGCCATATCACCGACGCAATCACGCGGTCGGTTCGCGCGCTAACGTAACCCGGTGAAAAACAGGCGGAAAAACTAATCTTCTCCCCATCGAAGCTGGAAGCTTGCTGAACTTTAAATCAGTAACGCCTGTTAGCTTTTTGTTTTGGGAAATGTTGGGGAGTTGCTTTTTTTTCGTTTCCTTGTATGCGTCTTATAATGAGCTAGGGGCATTACCGCATCATTTGTTTCGCGACGCACTGTTACTAGATTATGCTTTGCGAAAAAGTGTGCCTAGGCCATGGCAAAAAAAGGAAATTAAACTGGCTTTGTTTATGTCACGCCTTAAAAAAGTGGGAACGTTGGTGGAGTAGCGAAAATAATTATTTAATCGTTTGCAATATAAAACTGTTTGTTTGTTCCTCTAGTTCTTGCAAAAATAAACAAACTTCATACAAAAGAGAAAATATTTCTGTCGCATAAATCAAACAAAGACCCGATTCATTGCGTTAAATCATATTTTCAATTGTATGTTGCAGTTTTTCTAAAATCACTGCATCCGAATGCACACAATGTGTACCATGTGCAGGTTTTGTTTTTGCTTCACCACCACTCAATTCCGTTCAATTTGTGGGTACCAACACTCGGGAACCTCCATTTACGGAAATTTTTCCCAATCCCAACGCTTCGTTTGGAGCGCCTCGAAACTTTAACTGGCAATCACCGTCCGGGGCTGTACATGCATAAGCTAACTGTGATTTATTGAGCCCGCAACTACCAAACCCCCCTTTACCGTCCGGACGATCTCCACCCAACGCCGAAGGGTAAAAACACACCGCAACGTTCGTTAGAACAAACCGAATGACAGTCCGGAGTTGTTGGACAGTATGGCCACAGACTCCGATAAAGCGTACGGTTTCTTCCAGCCATTTTGTGCTGCCCGTTTGTGCTGGATCCGACCTTCCGGGTTAACGAACCGGGCACAATCGATTGGCTTGTTTTCTTTGTGAGTTTTTTTTTCAAAGAGAGTTCCAATTATGCTTGCGATATGTAAACAGGGTGGTCGAAGCTGATGGGTAGTGACCATAACGAGTCAATAGAGATATATAAATTCGTTTCGTAATGAAATTCTTTTTTTATCAGAATATTAACAAGCGCGCTGAATGTCAGAAGTTTTTGGATCAAGATCGTTTAGTTTTGGATCTTATATGCTCTCACTAACTAACCACATAGTGGTTTTATGACACAATTTCGACTACCGTTTCCAAAACAAAACTGACCCAATAGAGCTCATTTTCCAGCCGAAAAAATATAAAAGCTTCCGGATAGCAGCATCCCATTCCCCGAACGGTCATATTTTCAATTTTGAACCCCATTCCTTCTCACTTCCGACTGCTACCGGGTACCGGGCCGCAGTTTGGGAAGTGGGCAACGACGGGGAAGCAGGAAGCCTCGGTCAAGCTAGCCCACTTGAGCACTAACCATAATTCAACGAAATAATCACCCAAATTAAGAAACTCTTCCACAAAAACCCGGGGTGGTGGGTTCGGAGACCCGCCCGCGAACCGTTACCATTAGCAACGCGTATTATCGCATTACGAAAAACCCTTGGTGCCTTTTGTCTAACAAACCCATTGGAGAGAGAAAAGATACCGCTGCTGAGTCAGGGCTAAACCTCAAGAAAAGGTTTCATTTTATTTCTAAAGAGCAACGGGGAAGATAAAGCTTGGTAGAGCAAAGGGAAAACAAAACAAATAAACTAAAGACCACGGAACAGGTTGACTTCTTCACAGGAGAGCCTTTTATAACCCACCCGACGAAAAAAAAAAACACTTCACGGGGAAGGTGGCGACTCCACCGTTACAGTTTCGCCCACTCGAACGTGGTACCGTCAAGTCGTTTTTGCGGTGGCTGACAATTCGCGACTCAAGTTTTCCAGCAAAACTTCCATCCGAGCGTACCTTGAGCCCGGCGAAACCCCATAAACAAGCGGGGCTCATCCCGGATATCTAAGCCGCCGGCGGACTAACTGCAAGCTGCACGACCGACCCGGTTGCGATTGTTACAGATTCCGGAGCCACTTCTTCGTCACCGCACAGCTGTGGGTTTCACTTTAGACCCTTTTCATAAACCGAGAGGAGATCGGAAACGGGTTGGCGTTGAGTATGCCTTCCGCGGGCTCGAGAGGCTGGTTGAGGTCGAATGCCGAAGAATGGGATCTATAAATTTAGGCTTTTTGTGACTCGTGCTCGGAATATCGCACGATATCTGTTGGAAGGTCTTCCGTTAGGGGTTTTTTTTTGTACCCATTCTTTTTATTGATCGTTGTATCATTATTTGTAGTTGTAGTCGCGAAAGAAGCGAGAGAAAGAAATTGGAGCATAGTTCTCTGGACATTCAGATACTTTGGAGATGCTGGTGGAGCCACAATCTTCTCACTCATACAATTCAATATGAACTACCATGGAGATCTTCTTGCCCAAGGCACCTTTAGCCCGTTGATGAACGTTTGGGTGCTCTTGGTCGTTTGTTAGTGTTTGCATTTGTATGTCGAAGATGGTTTTATCTGCCTTTGGCGATCGACATGATTTATATGGGGAGACGTATACAATCTTCCCAATACAAGCGAAACATGTACAAAGAAAATATTTTCGTTGGCCTGAAGTCCTAATAATTCAAGTACTTTAATTACTTCTTGTTGAGGATTTTTCCTTAAACTTAAAAACACCTTCTATGAAAAAAAAAGTTCTCTTCATTATTTCCAGATGACTTTAATTTTTAGAATAACATCTCTAAAAAGTATTTCTGTGCTCCAAAACCACTGACATCAGAATCACGATTCATGTTTATACGATTTTACTTTTATTTCGCTAACCAAGGCCACCCCGGAGGATAGACCATCGCTGTCGACATCATCATTCTGAGAAAAGGTTCTCCCACGGTTAGCAGCCCCGAAACGTGCTGCTCTAGTATAGCCCACCAATAAACGTGCACTGAACGAAAAGGGGGAAAAAAGGTAAAACAAAACCCGCTAAAAGTCAACCACAAAGCACCTCGTGCCTGTGAAGCGCTACAGAGGAGGAACCTGGTAAAAGCTTTAGTGCGGACCGACATCTCCGGTTTGTCTCTTGCGGCCCGGGTAGCGTCTTAACGGAAAGTTCGTGAGTGAACTCAACCTTGGCCGTATCGGACACATCGCTCCCGGGGAAGACGCACAAAAAGTCACACTTGGACAAAACTTTTTGTCGAGGCAAAATCCATCTCCTGTACGACGGCGTGAAGCCCAGCGGAATGCCCACAGCTCCGGCTGTTCTATAAATACATAACGGACATGCAATGCGGCAACCATAATTTTCATGACACCATGGCCCTTCAGTCCACCCGAAAACGGGCCTCATTCCGTTTCTAGGTCTTTACAAGATAGGTTTTTACTTTCTTGCTTGCTCGCTTTCTTTCCTTCGTGTGTTTGTGTCTGTTCCCCGATTCCGCTTTCGGGAAGAGATTCCGCCCAAGAGGTCACAAATTATGCCCGCCTGACCGGTTGCTTTACGGTGCTGGTTCGTTGTTGAACAACCGCATCGCCACAAGACTTCCAAGACGAATCGCGCAAATGGAGCACAAAACACAACAAAGTCCGCAATAAGATGTACCGGGAGGGGACGAAGCAAGACGTTCTAAAAAAAGGTCCCCCGGAGCCCCGAGCTCCACTGGATGGTACGAATACGCACAAAAACCATTTTCAGATATGGGTACGCAAGGCAAGAATTCGCTGGAAACCGATCCACTGCTGGCAGGCCCTGCAGACAGTCAGGGAAACGTGTAAGCGTGTACAAATTTGTCATTCGTCTTTCCATCGTTTGGAGGCTGGGCTATTCTTAGGTAACAAGCGAACCACAGTGTGCATTTGTGTTGCATTCACTGAAGAGTGTCTTCCCAAACCCGGAATACTTACCCACTCGCCTAATGGACGTTTTTGTAAAGTGGTCTATTGGTGAGGTAGTTCTGTGAAGATGTACTTACATAGTGGGGACTTTTTTTTGCTTTGATGGACATTTTTTATCATTCGTCTAACAAAGAGAGGAAGACCACTTTGAATTTTGTGACCGTGATTGTCGTTTTTATCTGAGAGGTATGATTTGCGAAGAATGTGTGGAGGCTTCCATTCTTTCTCTTTTAATTTTTTAATGCATCACTTACTTGCTGGGAGTTCTTAGGGAGGCTTTTGTGGAACTTTGTATTAGGCATTACAAATGGAATAGATAAGTATCAAATGTATTTCCAAACCGAACCTTTCACTATATAAAAAAATGGATAAAATATGTACATTACTCCGTGAAGTTGTATGTGTCCTCCACCTGCCACTTGCTACTCCCATTTTACTTGTGTTAGTCCTAACACCATGTGGAATGGAAAATATTCCAGTAACAGATGTAATCTTAATATTTAAAAGTCGGGACTTTTTAACTCATTTACTCATAGATTTGGACATCAAATCTGACTATAAGCTCCAGAATGGTTTTGATACTGGAGTCTTGTCTTCCCCTAACCCTAAGAGCACCTAAAAGATCCGCAAGAATTACCGGAATCCAAGAAATTCCAAATTCCAAAAACTCTCTTTAAGTGGAATTCCCCAAAAATTGCGAATCTGATCGGTTCGTCACGTATTCTTTATAGGCTGAGATGACTGAATATATGTCGAGAGTTTCTGGTCAGATATCTGACCGGAAATGTCAAGATATATAATGTTGGGGACATGTGACAATTTCATATTCTTCGGAAATTCAAATTGAAGCTTTCATATTTTAAACCCTTGGTAGTCAATGATTAATCTACCTCATTACACAGTTTAGGCACAAGATTTTTTTTGTTGCTGCCCATCAAACAATACCACGTTATTAATCTTAATAAACTATCGATTATAAAAATAACATACAATTTAATTTTCTTCGCTCCATACAGCTGGCACACGCTTCTTACCACCTGCTTGCAAGCGAAATTAACAGCCAATTGATTGAGCCTACAATCAGATCATCATTAACCATCTTTCACTGGACCATTATCATATTACCTTCCAGCACAGCATAGGTTAGAAATTTTCCTATAATTTATGCATCCCCATCAAAGCTCCATCAGGCTCAGTTATTCGCTTGAACAAACATTAGAAATTGCAAATCCGCCGAGCACGAAACCAGCACCAGTTAACCGTTTTGCCACGATGTGTTCATCAGTTGTCCACATGGGCATGTTTTTGCATCTGCTCCAAATCCGAGTCCGATTATTGGAGGTTGCATAGGCCTTCCCCCCTTTACAATCAGTTTTCCATCGTTTCTGATGAGGTGGAGGAAAGGTGATGGGCATTCGCACGCAAAACATGATGAAACGCGTAAGATGAAGATGGACATGCAACACCTTAATTGGGGTTTCGATCGAGCAGCTAGCACCTTCTTCCGAGCGTACCACTTTCGCCTGCCGAACCATGAACGGGAAAACCCGGAGGCTTATTAGACGGTAATAGGGGTAGTTGGAGGTGGAGATTGTACGGTTCTGACTAATTATTTCACTTCTTTCAAAGTTTTCACCCCACCGCAAGAAATGTTTCGTTCTGCACCGCCTAGCGCACTCATTCTGCTTGCCCACTATCTCCTTCGGGGTCGGTCGAGTTGAACCGATAAATCGTGTGCGTGTGCGTTCGTCTTGCAAACGATTAATTCCGATGGCAAACGTGTGGAAAACCGAAAAGAAAAGGGATGGGCAGAGTGGAAGTAGCTACCAACAATCAATCCCTGTTCGCATCAATGGCAGCGCTAGGGTTTTCTTGCTCCACATTGGCAGCTGATTAATATGCGCAACGCAAACAACCCCTCAACAACAGCAGCACAACATAACCCTTACGCTCGGTTGAACCGTACGCTTCCGGAAGGGATCTCGTGCTCGTACTCGTGAGAGATTTCTGGTCCAGCAAAGACACACCGGCGATGGTGTTGATTGACTGTAATTGAGCAGAAATCATTGCACCACAGGTTTTGTGTTCGTCTATCCGTATTGGACACTGGAACGCTACAGCTTCTTTCCTCAACTGGACAGTATGGATGAGAAGTTAGATGCATCTTAAAAAGCTTAGGAAGAAATTGGACGACTAAATGGTTCCATTTCAGCTTCTTCCCTTCGAGAACCACATGCATTAAAACTACTCTTTCGTCTGTGTCAGCAAATTCCTCTACAAAAAGGAAGTTCCTGAATATCCTCTCAAGTGAATCTTGTCCACCTCACTCCAAATGCCCCCAATGTTCCTTTAAATTAATCCTTCATTTACACATCCGAAAGAGTATTTGCTTTTGACATTAGCATCCATTTTGGGGAGGGAGTGCTCGAGACATACAATACCTTTTCCAGTTCGTTTGCTTTCCTATCTCCCGATGCTTGCCACACACTCCAGAAGGTATTCCTGCATAGTTCAGCACGTTTTCCCTTTTTGCTATTAGGGCAGACCTCAACAAAAAGGGATCTCTTCTTCAGTACAGGAACGGGGAATCCTCCGAAAAACTTCCACGTGCCACTGGCAACTAAGAAATGGCTGCCAAGAAAACAGTACCACTCCACCATCATCAGCATGCTTTTAGCAGTGATTATTTCGCAAAAGTCTACAGCCCTTCTAACCCGCCAGTTACCAGAATTGATGTGCGTCAGCAGTGAGCAATCGTAATGCAAAGTGATGAAGAAATTAACCTCACATTTCGCAATGCTACACGTGTAGTGCGTACGGGGAGTATTGTTTTACCAGGGACAGAACATCAGAAAAGGGGAAAACATTATCATGCACGTCGATCGGCTAGGGGGGGGGGGGGAAATGAATCCAGGGGGGATAAATGAATGTTGATAAGCAGCACCGTCAGTGGCGGAAGGGCGAAAATGTACGCTTTGCTTTCCGCTTCGTTACATTCTGCGTTCATGGCAAATCCTTTGCATGCGGTTCTACGACCAGTGTCGGTGGAAATGGAAAGCCACCCGCAGCGTGTGCCGGCGTGAAACATAAAGCAAAACAAATAGCATATAAAAACATAACCATCCGATGCATCATCACCGGATGATGGTACCGTGCGTTATGTACCATTCCGCCGAGGGAAACGAACAGAAAATAAAGAAATCACGCAAGACAAGTAATCGGTTTGTATCATTTATGTTTGTACTGTAGGAGAGATGAAAATCAGCTTTAAAATCTTCTACGAAAGTCAGACTCTCTCCGATAGAAGAATATTTCCCTAAGGGATCATCCATTTATTACGTAACGCAAACATTCAACTTTTTCGACTCCCTAGCCTGTTGTCAAAAAAACCTAACACTAGAGGCCTAACTTTGGACGACTCCTCACCATCGCCCATTCCTACTGTATATTTTAAATAATGTGTCAAAATATGGAATTCTTGTTACTATCCAGAGTGGCATTAGATGTCCCCTTTTGTTAATAATTTCAACTCCAAAGTCATTTGCAATGAATTCCGTCTCATCAGTCTCAACGTCTTCGATACATAAAGCGTCATGATCCTGAGTAATTATTTCCTCGTTTTCTCTTTTTTTAAATTTGTTATTTGTAGTTTATCTTGGAATTCTTGTGCTAAGGGCCATTTATACTAATTCAATCCCCGTGTAAAATAGGAACGAATGAATGCAGGGATTGAGATCAGTGCGGTGAGGAGCAAACTCCGTACACGTTACATCTAGATCAGTTACACCTAACACATAGGCCTATCTTACACTTATACAGCTTACCCCTATATTACGCTACATTAGTACTTTAGGTGACCTTGGGGAATCACCAAAAGTCCCGTTCGAAACATCATTTTTCTTTCTCAGATCTCCAGCTTGATCGGGATTTACGAATACGATGTCCTCGCTCCAATTAAGCCAAGTGTCAGAACAAAAAAATAATTCACAAAGCTTAGAAAGCAGTTGTACTTAACTTTCCCCTATGTAACTAATCGTAATCCTCTTAAAAATAATTCTCCTGCCTACCCTTTCAGCGTTACGTAATAAATTGATGCTCCCTAATGCGGATTTAAGCGCGTCATCCTACCCCTTGATGGGTTCCTGATCGTTCTAATGAGATTGGAACAGAGTTGCACGTGTTTGTGGTGGATTAAACCTTCCACACCGTTTTCATCGGGTTTTATCGCGAGTTAAGAGCGAATATGTTACGTATGCGAAGGGACAGATGGGGCTTAGTAACATGGCGTAACAGTCAGCGATTTTTATCACAACGCCAGCCGAAAAAAGCCAATCAAAAAAATAAAATGTTGCTAAAAATGAAAACCGATTTTCTCGCCACTGCTTGTCGTCACCCTGCATGGTAAGATTTCCCCAGAGCCGGAGAGATCCAGGAAATCTTTCGCACAAACAACGTTGGTAACCACAATTTGTGATTGGCACGTGTGCATGACTATACCGTGGATGGTAATTCTGCTTATTGGCACACGAAAAGCAAACAAAAAAAAACGGATTTTCCATCTCTGTTGTATTTTTTTTCTTCCTTTTCCATCTTGTTTGCATACACACCAAATCGTAACGAAAATCCCGCACAGATTTTTTTGTGTTGTTTTACATTTTAATTGGCCATGAGCGTAATGAATCGCATTAATACGCCATTACACTGGGTGGTGGTATAACGGTGGACACATTATACAATATGCGTTGAATTTATTTTACATTTTCATGTTTTTCATGCGACACATTTTGTATTCTTTGCTGCAATTTTTTTTTGCAAACTTATTGGCATTACTCATGCAGCACCGGCATAAAAGTCGTAAAGTAGAAACATGTTGCACAATCCATACCACGGCTAGATCTCGTGCACTGGAGGACAGTGAAAGGGTTTGCTGCCAATCATGATTAAGGTTGTTAAGAGGTGAAAAAGTTTACATTCCGAAGCGAAACGGAAGAAGGTGAAGTAGATGCATAAGGGGAAGCAGCGATGGGTTTTTTGTTGGGCGAAGTTTTAATTTCCAGATCGGCTTGTGTGCACCCGAACGAGATGCGGTATGGTTCATTTAATGAGGTTAAATCACTTAACACTGTTGTATGCAGCACGTGAAGCGCAATGATTGGAAATGAGAGATCAGAGATTTTGCCAATAAAAAAAATACTAGCGCAACGGCAAAGTAATGATTCCAAATATAGATTAATATATTGATGGATTAAAAACGTAAAATGAAAATAAAATTATACAAAAATAACAGAATAATCAATTCATACAATTTAGTGCACACAAGTGCAATCAGCAATAAGAGTAACATTTACCGACACAGAAAAAGAATTTCTTATCTGTTTACTCAATTTTTGGGAATTTTTCAAATTCCCCAACATTCCATAAACTTCATAAACAATATCCAAAAAAAGAGTAAGTAGATACCGGAAGTTGACAGCCAAGCATTTGATATTACAAAATGAATTATAGCACGAACTAATGTGACGGAATGAATAACAAAATGAATTTTATCAATCGAGTCCCAAATCCAAATTTTAAAATATTATGTTATGCAGTTGAACATAATAATTTTGAATTGATTTCAACATCCTTCCCGTCATTTGGATTCGTGATTTGAGTTTAATAAAAACTCGTGAGTTACTGACTCTGCTATAAGAGCGACTAGGAAATGACTACTTTAGATGTGAGCGAAACCTTCAAATGAAGAAGATTCATTTGTTGATACATCCAACTCTTGTATACATCTTATCGAGTTAATCCATAGGGCCTTATAAATCTTGTGCATCATTATCTCAATTCTTGTCAGAATAATTACTATCCGCACAAGATGAGCCCTCTCTCTGTCCTATCGCTCAATGCTATCCCGCTTTCCAATGCACCTTCAGCAAAAGCAAATTGGATCTAAAACGAAATACCCTAAAACTTCAAGAAGCTGATCATAAATTTGGCGCTGGTAGAGCAACCAAAATAAAACCCGATACAATCAATCTATTCCTGGGTGTTCATTCGATCTTTTACGATCATTCGCCGGTAAGGGACGCACCGAGGGTCGCCCAGCGGGTGGAATTGGGACTGAAAAATAAAACCCCACCCTAGCTACCCCCGTTTCGGTATTTTGGTTTCATCTTTCATCAAATTCGAGTGTTTCATTCGCTCCTTTCCATCGCACCAACGCGTGCCCATAAACTCCCACTGACACTAATGGGATGGGGGGAAGGGGGATGGAGAAAAGAAAAGACCGCGAAGAAATAAAGCACCTCAGCGATCCGGTTTAGCCCGGCTTGTCCGCGCACACAATATGGGCACGATTTTAATGTTACGAAACCTTTGTCGTGGCCTTTGTCATTGGTGATGGTCGGTTCTTCCTACCTTGCGCCCGCACAACCCATCGAATGTAATTGTTCCGCCAAAAGCCGCTGTTGTACCTTCGCACAACGATCCCTCTCTGACTGCAGGTTCTCGGGCCTAATCGCCCAATTTATGCTTTTGCCTGTTTCGATTGCAAACCACGGCTGAACGTGAACGTCGCCGGACGATGAGAAAGCAGATGACACCACATCCCTTGAACACTTTCGTCAGCGAGCACAAGATGTGACCCTTTCCCATGACCGATGCAACAGCGTGGAAGTCAATTTGTTTTTCAATTCAGAAGGAAACAGTTTGAACGGTGGGAACGATTCCAATGCATCGTCCACCCTCTATTGAAGCTGAGCGTATAAGCTATTAACTCGCTGTCACACACTGACACCCTCCGGGGTTGGATGGGACACTGTGTTGTGACAAATTTTACGCTCCCGGCGTTACAGAGGTCGCGTGCCAGTGTGTGTGTGTGTGTGTGGGGAGGGGGAGTTGGGAAGAAAAGGTTTGTCTCCGAAAGTCGAAAGACCTCTCCGCACTGTGTCGCATCAAAATCCAAGAACGTGCAATGCAAGCAGACGGCACGTTTCACTCATAATGCATCCGAGATGCAGCAGCAGAAGAAAAAGCGTCCCTGCATTAAAAATAGTTCCATCCCCTCCCTATGTCGTAATGCACGTAGGAGGTAACAGCTGATGGCTAGAAGAGATGACCAGCCGTATGGCAATATTCATCTCCTCGGACGATTCTAGGAAAGGGCCAAACGAAGAAGATAATGATACCGAACGATGAAACACGATGCGTTAAATGTCGCGCTGTTTAGAGGGTCGAGGAGCTGAAGGGCTGGAACCGTCTGGACACACTCACTGCCATGAATTTATGCTGCGGCGTGTAGTTCGCCCACGCGCTCGTTCGTCGAACGTTTGCCCACGATTGCCCTTCGACCAGCGGGGTTGACGATGATGTTCGTTACGATGGGAAAACTAAACCGGAGGGGTGGTCGGCTAATGGCAATGCACCTATTTACAAGTCACTGTGCCCTTCGAGGTGTTTCTAAGCTAAATGTGCAACTCATGCAACTCATGCAACCCATGCAGAATTAGGTCTCAATGTCATTTGTGAAGGTATGACACGAATATGAACAGATTTGTTTCAGATTTGAGAATACTGATTAAACAAAACATGAGGAAAAGTTCTAAAAACATCAAGACATTGAAAATTTAGTTAGCTAGAAGATCGCATTGACAGTTGACAGTTGTTGTGTCCACAAATCCAGGGAAGTTAAGTCCTAAAATTGTTTTAAAATAGTAACAATTACAATTTCAGTTAACATGACTTTTGAAAAACAATTAGAAACAAGGACTTCTAAGGACATTTCATTGGAGAATCTTAGATAAAAGTTGGATTTTGACTATCCATCGATACATAAGTATCCACTAAAAGTGAAATCCTGGATATCAATCTATTCCAAAGAGAAAGCTCAAAGCAAGTCCCAGAATATTGCCTAAAGAACTGTTTTCTTTTCGGACACTATAACCTCAAGATGCCTTCCATTTCTTCGATTTTATTTACCAGATGTTCTTGAAACTTTGAATTCTGAAGAAATAAAACAAAATTTGTTTCCGTAAGATAGACAAAAAATAATGAAATATGAATTAATAATTATAACATAAAACACAAGAAACCTTAATTAATAAAACAGCATTCCACATAAAAGTCATTTACACCGCAAAATCCTACATGGTGTACATCCGGCGAGACAAACCGACACCGAAACCTTGTAAGCATGGTTAAGTTTATCGCGTTTTTTCATAAATATGTAAAACAGTAACGCTCATTACGTGTGCGGCGCGGCAAAGGTTGTTGATAAAGCCGAGTAATTATAGAATCATTGGATGTTGTTGTTTTGAAAAGCTTCCACAAAAAAAAAGAAAACGCAACGGAGAATAACGGTGTCGTACTTCCGCGGACATTTGTTTGTTGTTGACTGTTACGTCCGCTCACTTGTTTCGATAAAAATCACCGACAAACGAAACCGTACCCGTAGATGATGTCACGCCAAAGTGATCGAAACGCACCCCAGCCCAAAACCTGCCTGTTCATAAGTTTTGGGTGAACAACTTTACGTTACTCGCGGATGCTTGGAAGACACTTGCCAGGTAGAAGGAACCATTTAGTGAGTAATGGCGTACGAATGGTTTTCGAGATGGAAGGCTCTAGAGAACTCGCCCACATAAATTCCATTTCGATATATGGTACATGACTCATCAAGCTCTGGTGAAGATGTAGAAACTCTTCAGTAAAGTAAGTACTTAAATTTTTGTGTTTAGAATAAGCTCTTTTTTAAATGTGTAATACATTTTTTTAAATTTTTCAATAAATAAGCCGAGCACACACAACCGGTCAATTACTTCACGTCCAAAGCAGCATTAGGAAGAGAAACGATCGTTTACTTCACGTATCCGCCCATGCCCAAAAGCAATAGCAGACATTTGGCCCAACACCACCAAACGTTCCCAGCTAGAAGCGCCTTTCATATGAGGCCCAGGTAAGACTAACCCACGCGTCTTCAAGCGTCTCCTACACCCACATTGGTTGCAGGCTGCAAATCTCAACTCGAGTCCACACCATATCTATTCACTCGGAAAGTGTACCAACCGCGTGAGCGTCTTGGCTCACTTTCAATCAAACGTACACCGGCATGCCCTTTATGCCGGGTTCCCCCCAAGGAAAAGGTCTGTTTTTTTCTGCCTTGCTTGCGGTTATGTCGCACATTGATAAGTACCCGGGCCCACTCCCGCATGGACGTGGTGATCGTTACTTACTTTCCGATTGAACCGTCCACAACTAGACTGAAATTAAAGTTCGACTGTGCGGAATCGGAATGACGGACAGAAAAAAACCACTTGAAAACCACCCCTTTCGACGGAAAGCCGACACGGAAAGGAGTTTATGTTTTCGACAGAGCAGCAAAACCCTCCTTTCAGCCGTCCGGTACGACTCGTGGATTAGATTCAGGTCAATCGAACGCGCCATGATTGAACCTATCCGGTGAAAAGATACACATAAAGAACGAACCGCAACAGTGAAAGGAGCTCGTTGGTTTCGGCACGAAAAAAAGGGGAAAAATCCAAATCGAAGCGAAAATATTGTACCGCTTGCGATTAAGCGATCGTTCATAGTCGCGTTTCTGTGTTCCAGATATTCATTTTCTGACACCGGGCATGCTTTTCCCTCCGATAGCCACAACAACCCAACGTCCAATTTTGAGGTTGCACCAGAAGGAAAGGCACAACAAACGGGCAGGCGGGTTTTCGCAAACAATAATGATACGATATCGTGACGCTTTAAATTAGCTACAATTTTTATGTTTATTTTAATGCCACTATCACTGCCGCGGTTGATACCGCTAAACAGCACCGTGATGCCAATCTTCCTCAAACTCAGACCACCAATTTGTAGACATGGGTTTCGCACTGTATTTGCCACTCATCGGAAGACGTTCTGTTACCAGCCAATTATCGTTGGAATGAATATTTATGGCGTCTAATGTTTGGCAGTTTGGTGATGGTGATGTAATAAAAAGTATGGCTTCCAAGGTTTAGGATTTCACTTTTTCACATTACGGCGCTCAAGGGGTTGTGGAATTGGAGATTGCGCATTTTTATGTTGCGCATCAAAACAAATGCTTTTAATAGTTTGATAGCTCTTGCATTGTGATTGTATTCCAATCGTTGAATCTTGGGTACAATTTGAGTTCTAGCCTTAAGCAATCAAGTCATATTTTATTTGTAAAGTTGTAGCTGAGTCGGTGATCTCATGATGTCCTTGAGCTCGGTCTAAAATTCCAAAGTGGAACAATTCTCCGAGCAGACTAATCAGCTACTGGGTTCTAAATCCAGCAGGTTACTTTAGAGCAGACATTTGGTCTAGTAAGTCGTAGCCCAAACACCTTGGTCTTTTGTTAATTACTATACTAAAATTGCATAAATTTCATAAATTCTTTGGAAAAATATACTAATCCTAAAACCAATAATGGTTTCATGTCCATGAGTCTTAGGATTTTGAGACGACTCGAGCATAAAATAGAGAAGAACTATGAAATAAAACATTTTAAAATGTCTGCATTCATTTTTGATTTTCTTTTAACCAACATTTGTACCAAATTCCCCAAATTTTCTATCAAAATGAAGTACAAACATTTTGCTTACCTTATTATCAACGAAACGTTCTTGCTTTCTCTGTGACGCCTTCACGTATCTTCTGCTGGAGTATGTGTAATTTAATATTTTTACAAACTGTATAGGATTTTTCCCTTCACTTTACACACAACACTCCGTACTATTGGAACACTTTATATTACACGCTATTCAATATATCACACCAACCGCGAAAGGATCTGTTGCAACTGGATGTAATTCACTTCCTACTATACACGACTGCTGCGATCAGTCGGCTGGTGAGACCTTTTTTACTTGCAAAAATTTCAGAACTATATACGAATATATATTTACATATATGTGGACACCTTCAAAGCATCTCGCACGACACCTGGGAATTGGAATTAATCACACACACATTCGCACACACTCAAGCGAATCACTCACAAAAACACACTTGGGGTTTATTTTTTCAGGATTTTTCACGACACTTTTCCACGGGACACTCTGACACTTTACTTTACTGTTTCGATATCATTCAAAAGCTCGAGCTTGATCGATGCAATAAACGGAACTGGTGAGAGAGAAAAGGGCATTTAGTAACATTCAAATGGAAACGTTACAAAAAACTCGGAAGGTTCATTTGTTTTGGAAGATGTGTGTCGATGACAGTTTTAATTATAGTTCACACCACTACGCTAACCATGGGTTAATTATGAGTGCCCTTGAAGAGGAAGGGTTGGTGTTGAGGACCCGCAGTAACTGTTTCTGGTGTCGTTCAGCACCACAACATCATGTTCGTGAGGATTACATTGGACCGGATTTGTACGTCTGTAGCTATCACTTCCCGTCTGTCTCTCTGCCTGGTTGGTTAACTGCTCGTCCGTCCACATCCGGCCATTCGGAAATCATTATGAACTCATCAGCTGATATATTGGAGCCACATTGGAGTGGTTCTCGCACACACAAAAAGTGGGTGAAAACAGATGATGTGCTATAATTATCACGATTGGAACCGGTTTTCAGTTTTGTTTTCATTCATTCGACGCAAGATGTTCGATTGGTGAACGCTTATCTGTGATAAACAAAAATTCAAGATAGCACGGTTTGACAGCTTGTGTCAGAGCCAAACGTCAGCTGATTGAAATCTGATCACGAGAGCACGAGAGATTATAGCCTTGTACGGTGTCATAATGTTTCATAATGAATCGAAGGACACCGAGAAAAAAAGTTACCGTACGAGATCCCCAACAGTATGCGAAACTGTCTCTCACGCCAGTGTGACAGATGCGTGAGAACAATGGTTAGGATCAGACCGCATGGTGCAGCATCTCGGAAAGTTCGTTCCAGCATCAAGTGCACTTGCTGAATACCCACTTTACAACCAAAAACACAAAAGATCCTTCCTACTGTACACGCACACTCACTGCACAATGCCGGGATAACGCACACTTGATCCAAAGAGGTTGGTGCCGTACTCCTCCCAAACAAAAAGTAAAAATCGTATCGGCGCACACACTTCCGCACTGTTGTACACGCGTACATTGCGTACTCGAGCTGCTCTGTCTCACGCCGCCAGGAGTGTGAAGGTGACAAAACTTCAATGAAATCAATGAACGCCAGCTTCCCGGTCCGGAACGTCACATGCGCACGGCGTCCGCTTGCTCTTTGGCTGCGTACTGCGTGTTGAGAGCAACCGAGAGGAAAATGCGTTATTTTCTTCATGTTCTTCTCCATTTCCATTTCGTAGTAGTTCCGTTTCATCCCTTCAACGCCAAAAAAACGAAATCCAGAACCACCCTTCGGCGAAAATGGAATCCCTTCCGAACGCCAAAACGGAAGAGCCGGACCGCAGGAAGGAAACGCGATAGGGGAAGAGTACATTGTGACGCAGGAAGTTACCGGATGGAAAGAGGGACCAACGGTGAGACAAGGAAGAGTGGTTCTTAAAGAGGAAATGCTGACACACTGGAGGAGTGGTGCTGGAAGCTGATTTAAATTTGAAATTTAAAAATAGACACTCATCAGGAATTGCCTCGAATTCCTGTGTCATGTTTCATGCAGTTCCGCAAATTCTTAATCATTCGCACTAATGTGTACCTACAAGCAATAGATACCGGAGGCAGTATTTGCGTTGATAAGAAAGATACGCGTAAGCGTAGGAATTTTGGTGCTGCTTCCGAAAACGGAGAGTCACAACAAATAATGCTTCTCCACTGGAGAGCATTTCGTTGCAGAAGTAAATGGGAAGAAAATATTCGCACTGAAATACACACGAATACGTACGCACGGTTCTCTCTCCGGTGGCAGCTTCCGTGTGCTCAGGGTCACCGGTGACTTCGTGAACGGCTGCCACTTGGGGACGGCGAAAGTAGGGTAAAGAACTGGAGATTGTGTTTGGAAAAATACTAATTCTAACACATCTGTCAGACTGTTCCAAAGGTAGCTACGATGGTGTCAGTTGTACGAGACGGTCGCATCGTCTTGAGGGAGTGATGGACTGAAATTTCCTACTTGATGCTGGGTTACAACACGCGTCTGATGGAATTGTTATTTGGCAGCGTACACAAACTCTTGCCACTGTGTTTAACAAACAACAAACACCTTTAAACCCTTGCAGTATTATCACAATGCTAAGAAACCCGCACTTTGCCGCGTTGCTTTTTGTTTTTTCTCTCCCACAACACACACGCACACAATATTTTCGATGTAGACGCTTAACACACTCCAAAAGACAACGGCAGCATCCACACCCAGATCAATGCCGTGTCCCCACGTCTTGCGATTTGTTTCTGTGTGTGCGCCAAAAACAATCTCACGCCGTATGAAGTGAACCGAATCCGGCTGTGCGGTACGGTTTCCCACACACGTTTCCGACATACACACCGTCCTGTAAAGTACGCTCCAAACCGGGTGCACAATAGAACCGAACCAACCGTTTGACATGCAGTGCGGCACAATACACAATACACTGGCTAGGCGGACACACGTGCACCGTTCCGTACAGACCGAGCTCACAATACAAACTGAGAGGCGACCAGCGTGCTGAAGAGAATCCAGCTGTGCGCGTTTGCAATGCGAGCGAGAGAGAGAGAGTTGGTGCGTATTCGCTCTGCTCTTTGAATCGGCTACCAGCTCGGAGCGAAAACTAAAAGGCTTGCTCATCTGCAGCTGTACCCTGCGTACAAAAATTGGAAGTGCAATACTAAGCTTCTAAATAAGATTTTTATACAGTTTTATTTAATTTTGGATAAAAAATAATTATAACTTTAAAATTCAGCCTTTGCCAATTGCAATGAAGGCGGGAGAATAGCGTCTGTTTCATTGTTGGCCACGAGAAAAAGGACGTTTAAAGTACATATAAGAAACTTTCGAATTCGAGCAGTTAGTTCGAGCAGTTACTTACATTTTCAAAAGCATCCCAAAAACCAGATCACCGGAAACCGTGCAAATGTAACTGTAATTTTACATTAAATTAACTCACCTCTTTGCATTTTTTATTGTTTTGTGGCACTGCAATACCTCACGAGATCTTGGCTAATCAACTCTGGATTTTTTAACTTATTGACCTGCAACAGAATAGTCAGTCCTACGTTTTGGAGTTTTTTGCCTACCCATTTCCGATCTCGATCGTCTGTCAACTGTCAACACTCCACCTTAGTTTGGGATGTCTACCGCTCCTCATCTATCAATGGTACTCATCGCCGCGCCAGTCGATATAATTTTCCAACCGGTTCGGTTTTATCTACCAATATATTAATCTACTCGAAAAGGTATCG